>VDFB02041679.1:0-22406 GCA_007258455.2 Sequoia sempervirens
TATTTTACCAAAAACACTTTCTTCGATTTAAGTTTTCAAATTAAGATGTCCAATGTATTAATTTCTTCAAACCCCATAAGATATTTTATGTGGAAATTCAATGAACTTAAGACAAGAGTTTTCCTATTGTCTACTTAAGGAGACAAATCGAGATATAATCAATGTTTAGAAACCTCTAAGGATGTGAATCCCAAGGAAAGCAATAACATATGGATTGGAGTCAATTGTATTTATCTTCAAAAGGGTTTGAAATTTTGATGGTGTTAAGTGTTTGTTTTCATGATGTTTTCGTTCAAGCAATGCATTTTGTAGCCCAAGAATAAGTACAATCCTATGGATGTGTAAGACAATATTTGTTGGATTCCCACTTGGACAAGTCGGATATGCTTATCTCTAGTGAATGGTTAGATGCTTGACCCCACTAGCTCCCCTCCACGACACTCACTTATATGGGGCAGCCAAGCATCAACACCCATCCCATGGCATGTTTTCCATTTCTACTAGAAGACTGTAAAAGTGTGGGGTGGCTTCAGAATGACCGTTCTTGCACCAACAAATAGATTAAAGGATTTTGGAAAATTCTAGCACATGGGTTTTAGTAAGGACTTTCTATTCGTGGAGATTGACCCATACACCAAGAGTCCCCTTTCGGATCCATCTTGTCGGAATCAACCACGTGATATTGGTGTTTACTCCAATACCCACATTTATATACCAATTGGAAATACTCTTGGTTTTAGAGTGTTACCAGTTGAGTCGTTCCCTTGGGTGAGTACTTTTTCCCCAAGGCAGACCCTCTAGGATAAACAAAAGCGAATAAAGAACAACATTTGTAACTCGATCAATCCTTGTTGGCAACAAGGAGAGAGAATATATGCAACAATGCCCCCACTCACACTCGCACAACATGTTCAATTTTAAACCCAAATCGAAGTGTGGAGGTGATTGCTTTGTCTCACCCTAAAGTCATGAAAAATGCCTTTTAATTCTCAAGATCACTATAAAGCATGAGAGAAGCGCATACGTCCTTTTCCAATGGCTTTAGTTTAAGTAAGACCTCACGAAAAACAAATTCACACTTGTTCTTTTTAAGCACCAAATCACAAGTGAAAGACATTTTGTTCAATTGTTAATCCAAGAAACAAAATCTAGTAAGTTGTGATCCTAAAGTTTGTTTATGCCTTTGCAAGAAGAAATAAACAAAAAGATACTTCTTTTTTTTAACCCAAAGGAAGTTAGTATCCTAAAAAAGAAGTATTAATAGTTCCTTGAAGAAGTGTTAAACAAACACTAAAGTTTTTAAAAACACTTTGATTGGACAAAATATCATCATCATGCTCCTCCTTCCCTTGTTTTCGATTTCCAACCTACAAGGAAAAAAAACCAATTAGATTCTGGAAAATACATAAATCAAAAAGCAGAAAATAGAAGACACATTAATCATAAATCAAAAGCACGTGCTAAAATTAAATTTTCCCTTTTTACTGTCTTCCAGTGTCGCAACTCTCAATTGCATCACAGTTTGATTTTTGAGCGGTGCCCTCACAGCGCCGCTTACCAGTCAGTGTCACTTTGTGTCAAGACAAAGAGCTCAACTGCGTCGCAATTTTTGCCCAGCATCGCAATTTCCTTCCAACGTTGCAATTTTTGAAATTTTGAAAATTCCTACAAGTCAACGAGTCCAACGGCGGAGTTTAAAATTCAAATATTTTGGCGGGACGAGTCCAATGTCGCAGTTTTAATTTTAAGCGGTGCCATATAGCGACGCTGAAGAGTCAGCGGTTCCAAAATAGCGACGTTGGGCTCCTAGCGTTGGAATTTTCTTTGTGTGAATGAAAACACAAAATTTTTAAGAAAATATGAGAAAGAATGATATGCTTCCCTCCTAGCACCAAATGTGCAAACCCCAACCTTGGTACCTGCAAAACAACAAGAATAAACGAGTTAGACAAGTGATTGCAAGCCAAAACAAGGATTCCCCATGAAATACATTTACAACTTCAAACTAGGAAAGAAAATAACAAAGAATGAAAATGATAAAACAAAGATTAAATCCTAATTAGATGTGCAAACTCATGATCCCATGGGGGAATTGGTGCCAATTTGATGTAAAAATTGGCCCTTTCCCAATTCCTGTGATGCAAGCTTGATGTGTTGAAGATGATTGATCCAATTTGTTAGTGAAGAATGAGAACTCCAAGCCAAAATCTGCAAAACCTAGCTATGACTCAATGATAATGGATAAAATTCAAGAGATATTTCATGGTAACTTTGCATAAATTGTGGATGATGAAATGAGGATATGAGCTCTTTATTTATAGAATTAAAAAATGGATGAATGTCCAAATTTGAGCAATGTGGGACTAATATTCATCCAATGATATGATGCCACTTGTCAAGCTATGAATGGATGAAGGATGTGCAAGATTTGGGGTTTGTGCCAATAAATGCATAATTTTGAATTTCAAATTTGTTGAAATGACACAGAGGAAGGGAAAATGCAATAAATGCCACTTGGCTCAAGGCAAAGGACATGTAAGATGAAGTTATTGCCTTGTTGGATGTACATGTTTGACTTGGAATTTTTGAATTCAAATTTGGAGAATATTCCAAAAGATGCCTTGTGAGGAAAATAGAGATTTAATAAATGAATTAAATCTATTTTCATGTGCAACTTGCATTATCTAGAGGATGGGACATGAGGTGAGATTAAATTAATCAAGGGTTAATTAATTTAATGAGAGAGGTTAGATGATGTGAGCTATTTGACTCAAATTTATGGATTTATTTTAAAATCCAAGTAAAGAGAGGAATATGACAAAGAGATTAATTAAATAAGGATTTTTGATTTATTTAATTAAAGAGATGAATGTTAAGATTAAATCAAATAAAGTTTTAATTTATTTAATTTAATGGATAGACTTTAGAGATTTAGTAAAATAAATTGATTATTTCAATTCAAATAGGGATAATTAGATCAGATGGATTGATTTAATTAACAAAAGAGATTGACTTAATTAGATAAAATGATTTATTTAATTAAGAGACGAATATTGATGAATTTAATCAGATAGGGAAATTTGATTAAATGGTTAGATCGAGAGATGATTCAGGAAGAAATGATGTTAGTAAGTCAGGATCAGATGCACAATGTCAATTAGTATATTTTACGTCGAAGACTACAGAAGCGCCCAAAAATTACAACAACCAATAACCTTTTCCAGCAATCGCTTCTTCTCTTATACAGTGCGTCCAGCTTCCTAGTCTCTTCCAACAGGAGCCATGACCAAGATATGGAGCAAATGGAGTCATTTCTTTCTCTGCAAACATGTCCTTTCTTCTTACACACCCAGAATCTCCTAAACATGCCCTTTATGTGACTTCTATGTTGGGAAAAAGGGCACCTAGGGTTTAGCCACAAAGCCACACCCTCAAATGTGTAGCTGAAGTTCAAAATTTTGATCCATTATAGCTGCAAAAGCTCAGGTATTAAAACCACAAAAATCAATGATGAAGCTTGTTTTATCTTATCAATCCTTTTAGGGTTTCCCAAACCCAAATAAACCAGAAGCTCGAGTCTTCTCTATTCAAAAATATTAATATCAAAAGTGTGTTCAAATGAGCTTCTTTTCCAATAAAACCCAAGATGCCCAATAAGTGACTTCCTTTCTTCCTTTCAATTTACCAAACTTTAGCAAAGTGACTTTATACATTTTAATAATTCATAAGTCACTTTAAAGAACATTTTAGAAAGGTATTATTTTAATATTTTCATAAGTCACTTAAAAAAGATGATTTAATTAATTATTTAATATTACCTTAGAGAATAATTTTGAGACTTAGACAATAATTAAATAAACGACTCCCTTTTTTCATTAATTTCCTTCGGGAGTTAGAAAGGCAACGAGGTATTCTGAGTGGTTCGCTGGAAGGGGACATCACAACATGCCAAATTTGACATTTGACCTTGGACAACCACAAGGAGGGACACCATGCCCTTCTAAATGCATGACTATCCCTCCCTAACAGTCATCATGATTTTCCAACAAAATATGCAACTATGAATAGATAGGGGTAGGAAGAAGATTAAGATGACCGTCAAAATGCATGTCAAATTAATGAGGGAGGGAAAAAGGAAAATGGATGTTGGAGGGAAAATGAATGAAAAGAGGAAAATAAAAAATATTTATTTTAGAAAAACTATTTTTTGTACTATCTTATTTTAAGACAATTAGAAAATTATAAATAAATTGTCTTAAATTAATGTCTTAAACCTCTCATTTATGTAGTAGTGAAACATTTAATTTTTATATTTGTATAATAGATATAAATTTTAAGAATATAATAGAAAAGAGTAAGTATTCTATAAAATATGTAATATTATAAATGAGATATAATTTTAGAATATAACAAAATGAAGTAGTAATTTATGTAATATTGAATTTATAATATAAAAAAAATTGGTGAAGGCCGTAAGTCGATACCAAGAGGTAATGCCTTCCACACAATAGGTATTTTTCTTGCACCAAGTAGCCTAGGTGGCCAAATGACCCGCTTAGGTAGGGGTCCCATGAGGGAGGCTTAAGCTCTATTGATTATGATCAAATTTGAAAGAAAAAAGAATAGAAGAGTAATAGTCATTTATTTAGTCATTTTAATTTGTTTGACCAATTATTCAGTTGTGATTTTACCTGATGACCAAATTAGTCATTTATTTAGTAATTTATACTTGTGAATTGTAAAAAAATAGTAGAATTTAGTCATTTTTAGTCACGTGACTAAAATTTTTAGTCGTGAGACTAAAAATTTTAGTCATGTAGTCATTTATTTGCCAAATTCTACTAGTGGTGTCTACAGGTACTATCACTCTTCCATTTTCTAATACACCTATTCCTTTTAAATGATAAACTCTCTTATGTTGTGTTGCTCCTCACTTTGTGGCATTCATAGCTCTATTTTTTTGCTCATTTTTATTCATTAGGTGGTACAATATTATGTGCAACCATACTCATATGGTAGCAAAACAATTGTCTCTAGCATGGTTTTCTTTACCTATGCACATGGGAGGAAAGGATAACTAGTTTTGGAGGTGTGCATCCTTCTTGAGAATACCCTCTATTCTTTATCCCCCTTCATTTGCTTAAACTATCAACATAGTAAATAAGCTAACATTTTAAGGGGGCATCATCATAAAGCATAGTAGCATAATAAGTGAAGTAATGGAGCACTCTTTGGTTAGTGAATTTCTTTTAGGAGATGGTAGGAATCCCTAGTTTTCAAGGGAGAGTTAATGCCAGTAGGTTTGTTGATGGTGTAGTGGTGTTAGATGGTTGTCCTGTTGATGGATTGTCTAGTGGGTCCTCTTTATTGGAAACCAAATCCTTGGTTTCGATCCTATTAATTGTTGCAAACTTTGGTACTTATTCTATGAAAGTGGGGGGCCCTAAAGTTTTTGGGGGTTTTCCCACTAGTCCTATACCTAAGATTCTCACTATTGATAAGGAAAAAGGTTGGTAGAAGGTTGTTGAATCCCCTACTTCTAATCCTAAATGGTCAAATATTTTTAATACTAATACAAAAGGTAAAAGTACTTCACCTCCAGTGAACTTTCATGCTAATCCTTTTCTTGGTGAGTTTTTTTATTTCAATTCTATATTTCCTTATAGAGAAAAGTGTATTGTCAATGGATTTGTCAGTATTTAGAAAAAAATTGGGCCTACACCCAAATATTGAGACGGTCTGCAATCTCCCTATCAAATGATGGTTCCTTAATGGCTAAGTGCATGTTGTTGCCATGGCTAATGGTTTTTTCTCATTTTATTTTACATGTGAGGAAGATTTTATTGTAGCTCTTTTTGGTGGTCCATGGTTGATTGGAAAATCAATGTTGGTTTTGAAAAAGTGGGAACGTGGTTTTAATCCCAGTGCCTATTCTTTCACCTCTAGCCTAGTTTGGGTTTGTTTGTCTAGTCTCCCATTAAAATTTTGGGATGAAAAAGTGTTTAAATGGATTGGTAATACCTTTGGTTTCTTTTTTTCCATTGACCAAATGACTTCTACTAGAAATTTTTTGGCGTATACTTGGCTCTATGTGGATGTGGATCAGTCTACTGATTTTCCTTTTGAGGTGAAGATTAAATCTAAACTTGGTGAGTGGAACCAAGTGGTCAAGTTTGAGTCTATTCCCTTCGATTGTTTTCACTATAAGAAAGTGGGCCATTGGGCTAAAAATTCCCAAATAATCCTCAAAAACCCCCTCTTAAGGAGTGGATGGAGAAGGGGAGGATAGCGGATCTAAATGAGGCTAGTATTGGGTAAGAGGAGCAGACTATTATTAAGATGCAACCTACCTAGCTTGCTTTGGTTTTTTTGACTAAGGATTTACTAATAGACTTGAAAGGGCTAGCTTCTAAAGAAGTTAGGTTGAAATATTTTGGCCCAAACTCTTCTCCTATTGAGGATATTATGAAGACTAATAATGTTAAGCCTCTGAATAAGGATATAGCTAGTGAGTCTCTCCCTACTGATGGTCAGTGTGAGGTGAGGCAAGAGGGCTCTAAGTTATATGATGCTTATGTGTTTTGTGAGAAGGTTAATGTGGGTGAGACTAAATTTGTGTAGTTGGTATGTGAGAAGGAAACTACTGTTAAGTTTTTCTCTGAGCAACATGTAGTGGAGAAGGTTTGTACCTCTTCTGGAGTTTGTGAAAATGGTAATGATGGGAGGAATATTTTATCTCAATATGAGAGTTGAAAACCTATGGAACCCCCTTATACTACAGTTAAGAGTAGAAATAGAAGGAAAGTTGCTTCACCCCTAGGTGTTTCTACTAGGAACAGGAAAACATGAGACTGTGGTTTTGAATCTAGAGTGAAGGGTAGAGCTTCCTCGTAATAGGCTTGGGAAAAGAAAAGTAGAATGAAAATAGTTGAGGGTACTTAAAAGACCTTTCTTGAGATTTTCTTGAAAAGTATGCCTCAAAAAACCTCCTAAAAATTCTTTCATGGAATATCAAGGTTTGTGCAAGATCGTGGGGGTCCAAAAAGTGGTGATGTGAAAAAAAGGCATTTTTAACACACACAAAACTAAAAAAAATTCACTTTGACTTTTTGCAGGCTTGGGTACAATATATGTTTTGGTTTGGTAATGCCAAACCAAAATGGATATATGTTTTTGTTTTTCAAAATGGATATTCATTTTGGAAAGCGGGAACCCATTTTTTTGAAAAATAAAATGGATATCTATTTGAAATAGATATCCATTTTGAAAAACAAAGTGTATATTCATTTTGAAGACCTAAAAACCCCTCTTTAGTAAAATGGGCATAACTTTTGTGTTTCTCATCAAAATTTTGACTTTTTATAGGCATTTGAAAGGTGATTGAGAGCTCTACGTAATGGAATAGGTGGTGTTTCTATATTGTACATAAAAATTAAATATAATCATTTGAACTTCATATTTCATTTTTGAAACATCAAATGCTTACTACTTTCACATGCAAAGTCTTTTTTCATGATTTTTTTGTAACACTCATCTCAAAATACTTGAAACATTAGAAAAAGTAATGAATACTGAAATATTTATGTTTTTGATCGACGCAAAAGATTTTGATCCTCCTGACTGATGTTTTCGGAAATTTCGACTTTTCGAAATCTCGAAATTTTCCTCGATTTCGACGAAAGCGTCGCATTAATCCATCTGATTTCTTTCGAGTTCTTTTTCTGGAGCTTTATAATTTTACCGGAAGCGGTCCCATCATTCATTCACAAGTGCTTAAATTTTCTGCATGGTAATGAGGTAGTCACCATACACCATAGTGGATTTAATCCTTTATCTTCCAAAGGTAACTTTTCATTAGAGTTCTTTTGGCCTACACCCATCAAACCTATCACTCCTCGAAAGGATTTATTTTACATTACTTATCAAAAGTTTAAAGCCAAAAAGATTGTTGAATTATCTCTTCATAATCCATCTCTTTCCACTTTCACTCCTCTTGTCGTAGATGAAACCATGATTACACTTAAGCAATACATCCAACAAACCAATACAACTTCATAACACATCCCTTTAGACTCTTCCCCACCATTGTTTAAACAACAAAGGGAACCTGACACAAACCCTCCTCAGCATCCTTGAACCAATCAAGTGTATAAAGCAAAAGAGAAAGTGGTTGATCCCTCTTCTTTGGTTTCCTCTATTCTTCCCCCTTTGGAAGTAGACAAAACTATACCAACTCAATCCTCTCTAACACCTCAACAATTGCAAAACAAAATTAAACAAAAGCATGGTGCTAGGGAATGAAGATGTCATCGTCATCTCCTTGCCCATCAAGCTTTCCTAATAGACAATAAAGAAAATCAAACTATACCCTTGACAGAAGTAATAGATGATCATCTTCCTTCTCCTGACAAACCACATGATAGTCCTATACTACCATCACAACAAAATAAACATATTCAACAACCAACACTTTTGATACACCCATCCTTAGACATCACCATTCGTCCTCCCATTGTCATTAATCTTGACGATGATGATGATGGTGAGATGATTGCTAAAATAGATGAAGAAATACACAAGGACTTAAACTCTTTATTTTCATCTACAATGAGCTTAAATGATAAATCCTCTCCACCAAGTGAAGAACCTGGTACAACCCCTAGTTCAACCCTTGTGATTCCTCCTTTGGACGGTCAACCTCTTTTTCATTGCACTGAAAATGATTGGGAGGTGGATGACTTGTTAGATGAGTGATTTGCCTTTGCCTAGCTTGTCTTTTACCTTTTCTATTTTTTCTTTTTCTATGCGTATTGTGTTACCCTGTATTGTGTGTTTGATGTTTCCTTCTTTCGAGATTGATCTCGATGCGGTTTTTGATGATGAGCGATTTTGATGATCGTGAAGATTGAGATGACACTGATGAAATCTTTTCCGAGAAGACCTTAATATCCTGATTTTTGATGGTGATTAGGATCAATAATGTTCTGAGCATGACCTTAAATCCCTTTCTGCGCGACGCGACGCCCACTTGTGTTTTCCTTTTGGGGACGATGCAACGCATCGAGACCATAATGTCTCTTCCATGTTGAATCAAAATGGACTTTGTTTTTCCTTTGGTTTTGCTCTCTTTGTGTCATTCTTCCAGTTCTATGTGCTTTGGGGAATGATGATAGTTCTGAGCTCTTTAAATCAAAACACTACAACAACGAACATATTGACCCCAAATCCATAGATCTCTTATATGTTTGGTGTGATTTCTTTTCTAGGGGGCAACTCCCTTCTTTCTTTGCTTTTCCTTTCTCCTTGACATGACGCAACTTAACTTTGAAACATATGACTTGGCATAGAGCTTTCCAAGTTGTCTCTCGTGTCTTGTTTTTCTTTCTTACTTTCTTCTTCTTCTCTATTTTCAAGTAATTTCTCACAGAATGATGTGTAGCAATTCCTTTAAAGTGGGGAACATACATTACCATTATTTCATTTGCATTCTTAGCGAAGCCTTGTCATTTATGTGATGCATTTGTCACTTTTTGGATGACATTGGGTATGATATCCTTCATAAGTGTGATCTATCTCAACATATTACATTCCTCTTGGTGGTTTGATGTGACACACTGCATCCCCTAAGTTGCGAATATACTATTCTTTGATTGGTTCTCTATTGGAGACATTAGACACAATGTTCCCTAAGTGACCGACCTTGCATAAACTGAACAAGAATCATTTGAACGTATTACACATAACATTTTTGTACACAACATTCTCATTCAACCACCTTGCATAACACAACTTGCATGCCTATGGTGCCATCCTATTTTTCTTATTTTATGAAACTTAAATCAACATTTCTTTATTTTTCTTTTGGTTATTTTGTAGGTAAGCACCTTTGTTAATTTATCGGACAATGGTATAGCTTTAGTATTGGTTGAGCTGGGAAGCCCAACTAGTGGTGGTATGATTTCCTTTTCCCCATAGCCACTTTTTCTTGTTTTGTGAGTGCATACCAATCCAGCGTGTGTATGTATCTTACCTTTTTGGCTTCACCCCATGAATTAACTTAGTTTTGTGGTCCCCTAAAGTGAGTACATTATCTTTTCCCTTTCTCAAATAGTCAGTCTAGGATCTCTTTTCATAACTAGTTGGATTGATGATCGAAGCTTCACTCAATTCCTCTAAACACTTGTGTGTTCCTTTGGCCTTATGTTCATTTTGTCATGGGATCTTCATCCTGGGGGCTTGATCATCCTCCTTGTTTGTTGTATTCCATCTTGCTAACGTAAGTGCATTCATACCCTCTTCTCAATGTTCATGGCTACTTTAGTGTGAGGAAGCAAGTTTCTCTCACTAAAGTGGGGGCTAAATGTGCCATCAAAAAATGGACCCTTGTCATTTTCATGGTCTTTTAGGTCTTGTTTCATAGTGTTGGAACTATGTTGCTTTGATTTCATGATGTATCTTAGCTTGAACATGCTTATTTTGGTGCTAAAACTCAAAGAATGACGTCTTTTGAGGGTGTTGTGAAGTGTTGTAAGACATTTCTACATTCTTCTAGACTCTATTTAATGCAATTTCAATCTAAAACCACAATCTTTTACATATCAACAAGTCCCATTTTGAAGTGTTGTAAAGTCTTGTAACAAGATTTCATGCTTTTCTAGGCATTATTTTCACTATTTGTTCCTTTCATGCTTTTTATTTTATCTTTGTTATACCTCATATGCTTATATTAAGTGTATTTTGGGTCCCACTCGACAAACAACATTAAAGATGACTTTATTTCTCACACTTTTGGTTGTGGGTTCCTGTGTGGACTCACTCCCCTGCTGGTGGAAACAGCCCCCGGCCCTAAATTCAAAAAAATTCTAAATTTCTTTTAGGATTTTACTCAAATTCATTTCATGTTGGCCTATGATGAGGTATGAATGGATACTAAGGCACAAGATTTGTATAAATATGTGATTTTAACCTCATTTTACATCTCCTACACAACCCCATTCATTCAAGCATTCATAATTCAAGCAATTTTCAAGCAATCAAACATCTTGCATCATCAACTCAAGCACTTTCAAGCACTTTGGAGCAGCCATTGACATCACTTCAGATTTGCATATTCAAGGATGTGGTAAGTTTTTAATACTTCATGTTATTCATTTATCATTTCCTTTGCATGTAATTCACTTCTATTGGGTTTGATTACCAAAGTGGGGTTTGACCAAGGCAAACCCCTATTCACTAACCCCCCCAACATTTTTCCCCTTTATGCATGTGTGTTTGCAACTTTGTTTTGCAGATTTAACAGGTTTAAAGGTGTTGAAAAGTGGATTTCAAGTCAATTAGGCTCTTCAAATCAATTCATCATCTATTCAAGCATTTTAAGCATTTCAGCCCATTTTCTGCAGAGTTGGCCCTGACAACCCAACATTCAAACTTTGTAGGATCTGGAGTAGCAATGTTGACTCTTGAATTTTCAAAAATCTTGGGGAGGACTGATTCGCCACCCTTGGTGAATGAGTCCCACCTGAAATCTGTAAATCAACATTTTGTTAGAAATCAACTCCTGACTATCAGAAATCAGCTCCCGACACATTTTCAATAGTCGAAGGACTAATTTGCCACCCTTGATGAATGAGTCCCACCTAAAATCTATAAATCTTCATTTTTTCATAAATCAACTCTTGACTATCAGAAATCAGCTCCCAGCACATTTTCAACAGTCAGAGAACTGATTCACCACCCTTGGCAAATGAGTCCCACTGTGAAAAATCTAAAATTTTGATCAGCATTCCAGACATTCCAAAAAGCTCATACATCATCTAGGTGCACTCAGATTTGACCCTGTATCTTTTTTTTTGCATATTTCTTTCAATTTCTTCATATTTCATAGTTGTTTGCATATCACACTATGTTTTCCAACATAGCATAAATTGCATCTTTGCGTTCATCTTAGATCATTTTAATCAGTCAATTGCACTTAGATTAGTTAATTCACATAACATCATACTACATACATCCTTATTTGAATGTGCATAAGTATTTTAGGACCTTAAATCTCTCTCTTTCTAGGTGGAAAACCCTAAGAAGAGAGTTAAGCATTTAGGTTCCCAAAATCTGACATAAATGGTCTACCCCTTCTTCTAATCATTTTATTTCTCTTCTTTAGCCCCTTGTTTTTCCTCATGTGGCTTGGGGTTTATGGTGGGAAAGAAACAATAGGTTTTTTCTTAATTCCTCTCTTTCCCCTCTCAAGCTCTCTTTTAATATTTGTTCTGCTATAAAGGAGAAATTGATTTCTAAGGTGGCTCTTACTAAGCATGTTGTCCCTAAAGTTTTTTTTTTTAGTATGATTTATCACATGTGATATCTCTCTTCCCTTGCAAAAGGTGAAGACTTCCAAGGATAATTTGTTTTTCCAGGCCCCACTTCATGATTGGATTAACATCAAGTTTGATGGAGCTGCTAAAGGGAATCTTGGACCTTCTAATTGTGGGGAAGTTTTACATGATTCTAATGGTAAGTTTTTTTATGTAGTGGCACTCCTTTTTGGAACCTATATAAACCACTATGTGGAATCATATACAACCTATAATGACTTGAAATTGGCTTAGGAAAAAGGCTTCAAAAGGATATGGTTGGAGGGGGATTCATTGAACATTATAAATTTCCTCAACTTGGTCCATCCTCCTTCTTGCTCCATTGAAAATATTATTAAGGATTTCATATCTATTCTTAATTCTTTGGAGGAATTTCATGTTTCTCATATTTACTGTGAGGCTAATGGGCTTGTTGATTACCTAGCTAACATAGGGGTCATTTCTCAATCTAAACGTTGGGACTTAAATGACTCCCTTTCCCATTGATATTTTAAGAATTATTAAGCATGATTAATATTTGTAAGGTGGTATGAGTCATATGGTCTTGAGGTGCTAGGTTATTGAATAATTATTCCCTCTTACAAATGATGAAAATTGTAGCTTGACTCTTTCTCCAGAAAAGATGATGGGGTTTTTCTTAAGATTCCTAGACTATTATTAATGATGAGATTTAGTCATTCAAATATCAGATTCTCACAAATTGTGGATGTGTTTTTTAGCCTTTCCCTTTGTTTATGGATTTTTCTTATGGCGGCCAACTTGTTTTGGGTTCTTCAACATCCTAAATTTGATGGTGTGTTGTCAACCATGGGTGGAGATAAGTATAGAGTGGAACCTATTTTTTGAAAAAAAATGAAGGATAATGAGAATATTTGGGAAATTTTAGAACAAGGTGGCATCACTCCTTATATTCAAAGGCTACATGGGTTTGACTCTCAAATTTCTCGGGTGTTTGTTATGGATAGAAAAGTACAATCCTAAGATTTTATGACATGGAGTTCAACATTATAATAGAGGAGCTTACAGCAAGTTTAATGATCTTACCTACTAAATGAAGGAAATATTGCAGAGATAGAGTTGCATTTAATTTAGCCATGAAGATATTTTTCAAAGGAAACAAGAGGGAGAGATTGAGAAAGTTGGCATGTGGTGGATATGCCATAAATTCCATCAAAATCATCTAGGAAGATGTTGTGGAACTCATGAAGTACTTTACCCTCAATGGGATATTCTTTGCAATTTATGGTTTTCATTTTATGTTATTGAATCACTTCAAGCATAATAAATTGGTATTTTTCCCTTATTATTTTCTTCTTTCTTTGGAGAATGGGATTAAAGAGCATTGAAACAACCCTAATAATTCAATTCTACATGAGGGGCTAATTATGTTGATAATCAAACATGCAAAATCTTACTATGTCCCTAAAGCACCTAAAAAAATGGCCAAAGCTCATGTTAAGAAGGCATCTTCTGGATATGATATAGGAAGAGATTCTATGGATAAGGATTGTGAGGAGGAAGGTTCTAAATCAATGGAGGTTTACTCAGACCCCTCGAAGGATTTTAATCAATTTCCTAGGAAACATGCAAAGAAGGACCCCAATCCTTCTTGGTTTGGAGGATCCCAAATGGATATGGAGGGTGAGAGAGCCTCTTCAGTTGTTGTGAAGGGTAAAATAAATAAAGCTAAAGCATTAGTGAATGAGAAGGCTATGGTTGCTACTAAAATGAATGGGAGTCAAAAGGATCTCAAGGAGGGAACTATGACTAAAAAGGGGGAGAGTTTTGAACCCCCTAAGGACCGTAAGAGGAAGAATATCAAATCTTCTATGGAGGGTTCACAGGGAGAGAAGGATAATGGGTATGCAATTAAGAAAATTCTAAAAAGTGGTGAAGATAAGGAATAATGGGTTGACTCTACTATTAGAAGGACTAGTGGTAAAGAGAAGAAATAGGGGGTTAATGAACCTAAGAAGGTTGTGGAGACTAATGAGTTTTATGGTGTTTATAGGTTTGGTACTGAGATTATGGAGTTGCCTAAATCCACATATGTTGTTGTGAAGGAGGCTATAAAACCTAGAATCAAAATTACTTGAAATGACGGTAAAGGGAAAGCTAAAGTACTGTTGTAGGGTGATTTTCATCTGGGGGCTTTGGTTGCGGAGACTGATAGTTTATCTGCTGAAACTAATATTTTTAATTGTAGTAGGGAGGATATTAGTAATGTTTAGGGTATGGCCAAAGATGACACTATGAGCTTTTTTAAGCTTTTTAATTGGTTTTTTAGTGAAGTCAACCAACTTAACATCAAAGTGTGATCCTTGGCCAATATAAATGTTGGGATTTTTTGATGAGTGTTTTTTCACTACACAACATAGATAAAACACAAGTGGTCTATCTCTCTTAAAAGGTAACTTTCTATAGAAAATATTTAGAAAATGACCCCAAAGTTTTGGATGTCAAGTCTTGACTCACAAAAATAACTAAATAGTTGATGTGATTTGTTGGTATCACAAAGGGAATTTATGGTTTACAAAGCCTAGAAACTTATAAGACTTAACAAGGCTTTAAGAATTCTAAAAATGCTTGCAAACCCTAACTAAACTTTCTAGATCTAAAATCTAAAAATACCTTATTGCATCAAATATAACAACTTGAGTGATGCTTCTCTTCCTAATACTATCCCAAATTTATAAAGAAATTGCAAAAGATTAAGGGTTTCAAAGAGATCTAATTTAAAACCTAAAAATAATCATTTAAATGGCTAATGCTTTAGATAAATAAATCCCCAATAAAACCTATCTCTTCTTAATCAAGGTAAAACCCTAAAAATCCATAGAAATGGTGCAATCTTCAAATGAATCTAAAATATTTTCAGATTGCAAGCATTTAAACATATACCCATATTTTGGAATAATATGAACAAACACTCGCAGTTGAACTATTGGATAAAATGGCTTAGAATAACCATACACTATAACTTACAAGAAAAAAATTATAAATGGTATATGCAATAGACTTATCTAATATTCTTCAACACTTTTCCATTAATAAGAATGAACTAAAACTAAATAACTTGAAATAAACTTGGAAAGTAGGAACCATGCAATAACATGAAGCAACAAAGAATAGAACACCAAAAGCAATGTCTTCTCCTTGTATTAACTTCAAAAGTGTTGACAAAAACTCCATATCCAATTTCAAAATGAGAAAGAACCTCATACTTATAGAGTTCATTACAAATTTAGGGTTTTCAAATCAATGTCTGAGATTACATCAAGATGGGCACCCTAATTATGTTGGTCAAAGTAGGTCGCCCTCATATAATCTAATGCCCATTTACATTTAAAAACATAAAATCCTATTTTTATATTTAATTCCCCTCTTCATTTTAAAATAGAAAGCATTTGCACTAATTCCTAGGTCACCCAAGCTAGCATATGATCTCCAATAAAGATTTGCACTGATTTCTATGCAGGGACATGATATTTTACCTCCTTTTCCATTTTTTCCTTTTTGTAAATTCTTGGAATTTATGTAAGATATTATTTAATTCCTTCTGGCTAGGAATTGGAATAATTTTAATTCTATATGATGTGGAGGCCAGCTCAGCCTCATATTTCCTAATCACCTTATCTCAATCATGTTCGGATTCGCCTCATATATGATGTGGAGACTAGCTCAGCCTCATATTTCCTAATCACCTTATACATCATGTTGACATACATTGTTGTATTTTCTAGGTGGTCCTCAGTTACAACACCATTAGAAACATGTGTGAAGCTATCCTTCCACCATTGCTTTAACAAATCCAATTTGATGTAATCCTTGATGAGAGGCTTACTAGTCATGGCCTCCAAAAACAAGATACAACAAAAAGAGATGTAACTCAGATCCTTCTCGGCCTTTATGCAGTCTTCAAGTTTTTTATCCATGATTTCCCTTTTGAATTTGAATACTTCTAGAAAAGACCGAGGACTATCAGAATTCTCTGTAGAAATTATTCCTTCCTCAATCAGAACCTATTCAATAATTTCCACCAACATGTTTAGCATTACTATTGTTATATCATTAGTGGCCCTACAAGTTGCCACAATTTTTTGTAGTTTGTCCAAATAGGTTGAGTATCTCTCATACATCTTCACTATTTCAACAATCAATGGAATTCCCTTTTCATACACTCCAACAACCCACCCCTGAGCTACCTAAGTAGAGGACTTCATTTTTCCAAGCTAATCTATTACATCCTTTAAGAATACACTTGGTTGTGTAGAGGGGCCAGCCTTAATTTGAAGTGGGTTCACCATATGTTTAATGTAACATTGAATTTCCTCAACTTTCCTCTTTAATTCCTCCTTAGGCTTGACCTCTTTCTCTATTCTTTGTACAATTTTCTCTATAGACTCCCTCAAATCACTAACCTCTTTCTTTTTAGAAGAAGGGCCTAGATTAATGGATGTCACCTTATAATATTTAGGAGTGATATATTCCTTATTCTTTTCCACCATAGGAGCTACAATATGCACCACCCTATTGTTAGAATCATCCCTAGAAATCCTAGAGATAATTTTAGATTCCTTCTTTTCTTTAGGCTTATTCATGGAAGCCAAAAAGTTATCCCAATCGAGAATTGCTATTTTAACAATTGGATTGTTCTTTAAACTCTCTTTAAGCCATTTAGGAGCCATAGAATTCTCCACGTTTGTATCCATCTCCTCTATCCCTATATATATTCTTCTTGGAAAAACTTTCCTTATCAACATTCGTCTCTTCATGATGTTCTTCTTCTTTATTGAGATTTTCCTGCTATTGCTCATCATGAGACTATTGAAGTTGATCATCCTCAACTAGATGTTTTGAATTTTCTATACTCACCTCCTCCACAATTATCTTTGGCAACTACTCTTTGGAAAAATCTTTAATTTTTTTCTTTTCTCCTTCAATACTCACCCCTATATTAGGTGACATTGAGCCAACAGGTTGATTATCACCTCGTTGCTTCAGGATTGTATCTTCTTCATGTATTTCTTCCTATGTGCAAAATCTAGAGGCACCCTCTATAGCTTATTCTTCCTTGGAATATCCTCTTCAAACAACCACCTCCCATTCTACGTCCACCTTCTCAATATTAGTCAAATCAAGAAATGGAATTTTATTCTTTGGAGAGGTTTTCCTATGATAGACCATTTGAGGCTTATCCTAAGAGATTTCCACTTTAATGGCCTCTTCTCTTGTTTCTCCTTCCACAACATTAGGAGGAACCTCTTCTTCTTGCACAACCTATTTTTTCTTTAGTGGAGGTGTAGTATCTATAGAGGTATCCTTTTGCCTTCCTTGTGTAAGCATCCTTCTCTTGGTAATTTCCTTAGCAACAATCTTGGTTGGTTTTCTCTTCTTTACAATATGCTTTCTCTCGGTAGCATCCATCTTTTATTTTTTCTTACCCTTTTCCCTTTTAATAATTAGAGGTTTCCCCTCTTCCACAGACTTTCCTTCCTCCTCTTCTTCCTGGCCTTCAGATTCAGGTTCCTCTTTTGAAGAAGACTGTGAGTCCAAATCCCCAATCAGATCATATGTGAATTTTACTCCATCAACCTTTAGTTGTAATATTTTATGATTATCCCATTGTTTGGAGTATTTATGATTGGGGATGTGACCTCATCCAACTCTATTATTTCTTCTTCTTCATAGTAAATAAAAGGGAGGGGTGTATTTTCTATATCCATATAATCATGATGTTGAATAACATTTTCTTCATCTTCTACTTGGTCAAGAACATCCATGATTCAGTATAGCCTAATAATCTTGAGAGACAACCTAGAAAACATCCTCTTGAAGAATTCAAATCCATCCCTACAATTGGACTAAGATTCCTCTATATTTATCGTGTGTTTGAAGGATCTTCTCATAGCCCTTTGGGCAACTCCGTATGGATCAAAATTATTCCTTTATGTGTGAGTCAACAAGTGAATGTATTCCAATTTAGTCTCTAAGTATTGTGCACTAGAAAAAGAGGGACATGCCTCCCATCCATTCATCTTTATTGGGAACTCACCTCCCATACTTTCCTTATGCATACTTTTTAATACTTTATCAAACGCCACCAACTACCTAGTCACTTATAGCATCACCAACTTGTTGGTTGGGTATCTCAGCAACTTGTATGGCCTAAGGGGACATCCATGAACCTTGATGTATGGAAAATTCTAAAACTACAAGAACTAGTAACCATATTTCTTGACCAAGTCCATTGAACCAGCTGATAATCAGAGGTGGATAGCCTCTTACAATGTTCTAGTGATGTACATGGAGAATTCATCATTAACCCTCTTGTAGTGAGAGGCTCTAGATAGGTACAACTAAGAGTAGCATTCATAGACCTTCATCTCCCCAAATATCCCTTTGCAAGTCAATCCTTTGTATTTGAAGTTCTTGGATAGCATGTACACAACATATGAATTCATGGTGAACTTCTTGGTATCTTACACTTCTCTTAGCTACCTGTTAAGGTTGTCACTAATCAACATGGCCCATTGATAGTTGGTTCCTTTCTCAATCTCTCCCATGATGTAAAAAACCCAATCCTAAAATTGAGAGGCCCTCTCTAGTCCCATGACTCTACTAAGGAGAGTTATCATATCATTGTACTCTATATGAAAATCACTTTTGTACAATTTCTTTGGAAACTTAGATAAATGTTTCCTGGGACGGCTAAACCATGTGGTGTTGATGATTTCTAGAGTCTTCCAAGGGTTAGTTGTGTAGAATTTTTTGGTTATCTCCGGAGTGAACATAGTTAACCTCTAATGAGAGGGAATCTTGAATGCCTTAGAAATTTCCTCTTCTATGAGGTTGGCCATAATTCTTACTTGTGGGCCAATGATCTTCCTCTAATCAGAGTTATAGTGCTTTGAACATTCTATAATAAACTATGTGCACTGGATGGATGTGTAAAACCTAGCTGCCTAATCCAATCCATTTCTTACTAACTTCTTTCCAATTCGATGGGAACTAGACCAAAAAATATTTTCTTGAAATCTTCCAAGTCTATGTGCCCCAAGTTGGTATCCCCAACTTCTCCCCAATATGAAGCAATCTTTAACTTTGGTAGCACATCCTTGAAATCATACTTTATCTTCTCAGTCCTAGATAATTTCTCTTTCTCAGAAGTAGTCTTTTTCCCTTTTTCTACCTTAAACTTTCTTGACTCTATTGAATGAACAAGGAAACTGAGAGGGTGGTGGATCAATTGTAGCAAATTAAACCTTAAAAACCCTCAACAATAATCAAATCCACAAGAATATATGAAACCCTTATTCTATTATGATTAAACATGAAATGCAGATAATAGAAACTAAAATCACAACACCATACATAAGAGAACATTAGATTTATGTGTAAAACCTAATGAGAGAAAAATCGTAGTGAGGATTAGCTCACAATATAAGTAATAAAAAAAACCAATACAAGGGCTCACTGCCAGAATAGGACACATTGTCCAAAAGGGCTCACATCCAGGGGCTCACTACCACATAAAGAATTACAAGAAGATAGAAGAAGAATGTTACATAGAGAACACTTCTCAATGTAACAAGGAATCCACCACAATTTCCCACACTTTCGTAGTCTTGCATGAATGATTTAATCCTTGTTGTATCAATTACTTTTCCAACCTTGCATACCGAGCTCTAGGCACTTGCTTCAATCCATATAGTGCCTTCTTCAACTTACATAACATATCTGGTTGATCTGACAACTGAAATCCTTCTAATTGTTCCATGTAAACCTCTTCTTCCAATTCACCATTCAAAAATGTAGAATTTGCATCCATCTGATAAACCTTAAAGTCTTTAGGTGTTGTAAATACCAAAAAAAATATGATAGCTTCCATCCTAGCCACAAGAGAAAAAATCTCCTCAAAGTCTATAACTTTCACTTGTGAGTAACCCTTACACACAAGTCTTGCCTTATTTCTTGCTGCTTTTCCATTCTCATTCAGCTTGCTCTTGAATACCCACTTAGTTCCAATTATGTTTTTGTTTTCTAGTCTAGGGACCAATTCCCAAGTCTGATTCTTCTCTATCTGTATAAGTTCCTCTTCCATTTCCTTCATTCAATGTTCATATTTACATGCTTCACTCACTATTTTAGGTTCAACTTTAGAAAGTAAACAAAAATTGACCTCAACTCCAACAGCTTTGCTTCTTGTCAATACACCTTTTTTTGTCTTTGATGATTTCATGTTCGAAATGATTCTTTTTCACATACTTAGGGGTCTTAGAGGTCTTCTTCTAAGCTTATTCCTATTTATTTTTCACTTCTTCATCATCTTTTTCTTCTTCTTCTCTTCTACAATTAGGTTCATCTAACACATATCTATGTGCAGTGTGATTTCCTACCCTAAATGATGCACAATCAAAGAAAATGCAAAAAGGAGAACACAATACAACACCTCAAGAAAAGCCTAATTGAACTTGAACAAAAGAAAAATAAAAGAAATATTATACCTTGCTCAAGTTGATCCTTTGGTTGGACCTTTGATGTAGATTAGTTGTGTTCTCCTTGATGGAAAATAAGCTAAAATGATCTAGATTGGATGGAGAATGCAATAATGGATGTGGGTATTTTGATAGATGTGTGAAATGAATGCAAAGTGAGCTTGAAGTGCAACAATGGAGGATGATAATTCTTGAATGCAAGTGCTTGAAGATTTCTTGTGTGCTAGATGGCTTGAATGCATGTAATTGTGAATGTCAATAATGCAAGAAGGAGAGGAACAAAATGGTTAAGTGTTAGCCATTTAACCTAGGAAGATCAAATAGACGATGGAGATTGAAAGAGGGCAAAATATCAAGGGCTAAGATGAAGAGATGACTAAAGGAATTAAAAATTCATTTTTAATGTGCATGGGGATATAAAAGGAATTTAATATTCCTTAGAAACCTTGGATGAATAAAATGGAATTTAAAATTCCATTGGGAAGGACATAGGGATTGTAAATGGAATTAAAAATTCCATGAGAGGACCTTGGGAAGACAAAAAGGAATTAAAAATTCCTTGTGGGATGAGAGAGGAATTAAAAATTCCTAGGGAGATGGGAGAGGAATTAAAAATTCCTCAAAAAGACCTTGGGAAGACTAAAAGGAATTAAAAATTCTTTGGGGGAAGGGGAGAGTTGACTAAAGGGGTTGATTAGACTAGCTAATCAATTATTAGAGGACAGTTAGGTGGCTAATGAAAATTAGGAGCCAACTTGCAAATTTTGGAGGATGTGACACATCCTAATCATGGATTAGACATGTGCACGCCCCTAATGATGGGATTATAAGGTGGATTATAATTAATCAAAAGTGATGGAAGATGTGACATATGAGGAATTAAATAAATGTATTATTTATTTAATTCTTTGAGGAAAAGGGGGATAAAGGGTAAGGTATTTAATTTTAACTAGATGTCTTAGGGATTTAGAGGACTTTAGGGGTATTAATTAAATAATAGTAATATTATTTAATTAATGCAAATAAGAGGATATTTAGATGAAAAGGGATAAATTTGGACAAATATAAGTGTCCAAATTTAGGTGTCTAGAATATCCATCTACTACAATTGAATTTTGTAAGTTTTCATCAATTTTAATATTTGCAATTTCAACTATCTTTCTCAACCTTTTGTTGTAACATCTATAAGCTTTGCTTCTAGTAGAATATCCAAGATACCTTATCAGACCTTGCATCAAACTTTCCTAAGTTTTATTCTCTTTTGATATAACATTTGCTTCCAAATACTCTAAACTACTTCATAGTAGGAATCCTTCCATACCATAGCTCATAGGGAGCCTTTGTGTTATTAGCTTTAGCTTGAACACTATTAAGTATGTAAATAGAAGTATGAATAGCTTCTCTCCAGTAGACATTTGGTATATTTTCTTCTTTCATCATAGTCCTTGCAGCCTCTTTAATAGTCCTATTTTTCCTCTCAACAACATTTTGTTGGGGATTTCTAGGAGCAGAAAAATGCCTCTTTATTCCATGAACT
>VDFB02041680.1:0-46543 GCA_007258455.2 Sequoia sempervirens
TTTTCATTGCCACTTAAGGGGGCTGTTTGGCATACCATGATCCTGCACATACCCAAGTCAATTAACCTTTGTTGATGTTAAAATAAATAATGAAGAATGTAATACTTTGATATGTTCTTTGGAATATTCATGGGATAATCTATTAGAGTAATCATGCATTAGAAAATAATTAATTAGTCTTTAATTGATTATTATGCTAATTTCACTTCATGCACTTAATCTAAACTTAGGAGCGATTTTTTATGTTACTAGAGTGAGCTATTATTAGATCATTTTATCTCATCACATAAGATGATGATACTTGACATGATCTAATATTTTTATCATTTAGGGTTTGCTCTTATAAAGCACTCTCCTTCATTGTATTATTCCATTTTGTAAGTAATTTCTTTTTGAGGAAATAACAAATCATTGTTTGCAGCTCTCGTCCATACAAGATTTTTTTTTTCTTGTTTGATCTTGTGTCTTGAGTTTTTCACAAATCTAACATGGTATTAGAGTGTGGATTTAGTGAACCCATTCTCCATTTTTTAGGGTTTTTTTCTCAACTAGGGCTACAAAAGCAAACGTGAGATCTCCATCTTTTTTTATTTTTTTTGGAGGGGCAATTTTTTGGTGCATTTTGGGGCAAAAAGGACCTCGTCATTGCACTCAAGAGGATGAATAGATGAATTTTGATATAAATTCGCCCAATTTTGGTTAAAGGATATTCTAAGGAAGATTTCTTTTATTGGGAGTCCATACAACCCCCCAAAATTTGTATTGTATGACGTTTTTGCAAAAAAATAAAGTGTACTTTAAATAGTGTGGAACATTGTTTTCAATGTTTAGTGCTCAGTGGAGTGCAACACCACTAGGGTTGGTTCCCTTTCACATGCACCACCAAGAAAACACCTACTTGCCACTAGTCTTTTAGCCCTTGAGAGCTCTCCACAATAGTGTGTTAGAGTAATCATGCATTAGTTAATAATTAATTAATCTTTAATTGATTATTAGTCTAATTTATTCTCATGTTGTTAAGCTAAACTTAGGAGTACTTTTTTATGTTAACTGAAGTGAGTTATTTTTAGATCATTCTATCTCATTGCAAGAGATGTTGAAACTTGTCATTATCTAATCCCTTTATCATTTAGGGTTGCTCCTATATAACACTTAACCATCATTGTATTGTCATACTTTTGATAAACTTTGCACTCTTGAATTCTATAGATTTTTCTTGTTGAGGATATTGCATATTATTGTTTGCATCTCTCTTACGTGGAAGGTGTCTTTGTTCATTGTTTGATCCAGTGGCTCATGTTTTTCACAATTCTAACATAGCACTTGGTCACCTTTGTGACCAAAGGCTCTACCGAACCTTGAGCTGAATCCCCCAACACCTAGTAACAAGTCTCCCATGTGACCAAAGGCTAATTTTTTTAGCCCCTAGTTTAGCTTATAAGGAAAATTGGGAAACTTTCATGGAATCAGGTTAAATTTTCCTCGATTATCCATTTTTTTCAAATGAAATATCAAAAAATTGGTTTTGATCTCATTCTAGTGATGTAGTCCATTTTTGTATATGATGCTCCATTTTTTTTCTATAGGATGTTGAAGTTAGATCTTCTTTTTTTCACTTATGGAGTCATAACTTGGGCATACGAACTCCATTTTTTGCAAACAAATAGGTGTTAGGAAAGTTTTTTAGTGCTCTACACAATCGTTGAGTCCATTTTACCAAATAAATTACTAGGTATGCAAAGATTTATTTGATGTAATTTTTTCTTTTTTAAGCTTTTTTGATCTCAAAGTTGTATTAGAAAATTTATTTTTTCTTATTGTGGGGTGGTATATTTCTCACTTTTAGTATCTATATACATCAAAGAACAACTCTTTCCCACACACTATTTTGAAAACTTCAACCATCATGGTGAATACCTCTTTATTTGAACATCTTATGCCACACAAATATCATATTTGGAAAGCTCATATCACCAGATTGATCATGTAAAAGGGTTTATGGTCTACTTTAGATGAAGTATGACTAATATTGATTCGTTAATTTGAGATACTTCAGCATAGGAACAAGATGGATGAGGTTATGGGACTTATTTCTCTATAGGTTTCAGAAAGTCTATTATTTCATATTGAGTCTTGCACCTCTCCTAAGGATATTTAGGAGAAGTTAAAAAACATTTTTGGCACCATAAATGAGTTTTGAGCTCTACAGATTGAGGTAAAATTGACATCACTTATACCTGACTCTTTCCCCTCTATTGAGGACTTCTTTGAGGATTTAAGTCACTCAGATCTCTCTTGCAGAGTTGTGGGAAGAATAAAACTGATAAAGAATGTGTTTTACTAATTTTGTCTAAGCTAGGTCATTTTAGGTCATCTCTTATACTTTCTACTCTATGATGGATGCATTGAGCACTACATTTTCCATTCCATCCTTTGAGGTTTTTATGAGCATTTGACTCCTGAACAAGAAATGTTGACACAATTTGATTCTATTTCCAGTTCTAAAACCCATACATTGGTAGCACAAACATCCAAAGGGAAAGATAATAAGAAGAAAAAATCCCTAGACAAATACTTCATCAGGTAGTGAGCATTCCTCCAGATCATCTTGAAAGTCAGAGAAAAGACTTCAAACCACTCATTGAAATGATAAATCATTTAATTCTGGTGAGACTTCCTCTAAGACAAAGAATAAATTGGGTGAACATTACAATTTTTGTGGTAAGGAGGGACATCCGGTCACTATATGTTGGAAGAGATTAGAAGCTTTAGAGGAATCCATGCAACAACATAACATCTCAGCCTGTAAGTCTTCTTCCTCATTTATAGGTAAAGGTCACACTCTTTTTGCATGGGATTTACCTTCTACAAATCCATCAATACTTGATTCCAATGCAACACATCACATGCATCACTCTTAGGATTTGGTCTCATCCCTTTAATATTGCAACACTACTCATATTACAGTAGGGGATTCTACATAATTTTCAATTTTTTGCTCAAGTATTTTTTCAACTTGAGGGTGGTTTTCTTTAGGATGTTCTTATTGTTTCATATATCTCCACCAACCTTCTTTGAGTATATCATATTTTCCAATCTAGCATTAGTAGGATAGTCCAGTTTAGCCTACATGATTTAGTTATATGTGACCTTCATGATCTTGACATTATTGTGGCTACTGGGAGTGTTGATTATTCCTCTCGTTTATAACAATTTGATAGTTTTGGGAGTTCAAAATTTTTAGGTTCATCTTTCATAGCACATGCAAACATTATGAGTAAGCTTTGGCATGGATTTTTTTTCATTTCAATTACATATGTGTCTAGTAGATGAGTACACATGCATTGGTGTTAGGGCTCCCTAATATTTCTATTAGAATATTGAGTTGTTTGTGAGTTGTTTGGGTGTTGTCATTGATGTCAACCCCTTGCATGAAGAGAGTGTTGGAATGATGTTGGTGTTGATGTCAACCCCTAGCATTGGAGTTGTTGGAATCCTCGAGTTGTTGGTATTGATGTCTTACTTCAGTATAGTTGTAGAAGCTGTGTTTGGAGAGATAGTTGGATGTGCTATAGTTTATGAGAGATATTTTAGTTGTTGTAGATGGATTGCAAAGATGTTAGTAGTGTTACTGATGCAGTTGGTTCACTTGGTTTCCAAGTGATTTTGAGAAAATTTGAATAAAAGAGATTTCAATGTGATAGAATGGTGTTCAGTGTTCTGCTCCATATTTCTTTTGTTGCAAGTATGAAGGTGTTGTCATTTATGTCAACAAGATGGTGTTGTCATTGATTTCAACTATGTGTTGATGAATTTTGTTGGGTGATGAAGATGTCTAGGATATTGAGAAATTGTGAATAAGTGGGAAGCCATTTGTTGTTGGTTGTGCATGTATAGTTGAGATATTGAGGAACTGTTGCGAGTGGCTCTAGGAAAATTCACCGCTTCCAATTCATCAACAAAAAATTCACTACTAGCAATTCACCACGAGAAAATTCACCATAAGGAAAATTCACCACCAACAATTCACCTCCATGGAAAATTCATCGCATTAAAATTTTGCGATTAATTTTCCGTGGCAGTGAATTTTTTATTTTGGTGAATTTTCCCGCAGTGAATTGTTGGAAATGAATTTTCTGGATGTCATTGTGAGTACATGGAGATATCTTTGGGTTATAGTGTCTGGAGATGATTTGTAATGAAGTAATATCTTGAGATGATGTCTCTAGTACTTGGTTTCCAAGTGCTTTTGAGAAAATTTGATAAACAAAGAAAACTGTGTAGTGCAAGTGTTAAGAACAGGCTCCGGGATGTACTCCGTGTTTCTTCTATGTTGATGCTATGCCTATGAAAATCTAATATATTATTCAAGGTTGTTAGTAGTTACTATATTTAGAATTTAGGTTTCTAGATCGTTGTGCAGAGTGAGATATATTCACCATTGTGTAAACTAGTTTTTCAGTGGTGTTTTCTGTGGTCTAGGAGAAATGTATTTGCTCCACATTTCTCCACATTTTGGTTTCAAGTTGTGCAGATTTGGGAAGTTTCTTACAATGTTAGTATCTTTTAGAATTCAGGGTTTCACTTGATTTGGTACATTACAGTGTGTGTTTCATGTGTTAGTGTGCGTATAGGGTTAACCGGATGTTTTGGGTTGAAGTATTTCTATGATGCGATTTTGGATGAAGTCTTTGTTGGATCTCAGGTGGTTTGTGGATTGTTCTAGATCATGTTCAAGTGAATTTTGTTGTTTGGAAGTTTTGGATTGATTTAGGGAAGTATGTACTTAATGTTTTATTGTGTTTAGCACGAGTATTGGATGACTTGGTGTTACCACTACATGTGAAGTTTGTGGAAGTATATTTAGGTGTGCTAGGATTAATTTGGGTCCTAACTAAGGATTTATTATGGGTCACCTTCATTCCTATGCACCGTGAGAATGTTTGGGTGCCGACCTAATTTGAATTTTTAATGTAATAGATAGTTTACGACCTTGGAGAATGTTTTCAAGGTTGAGGATGATATAAATAAGAGTGGTGTTGTTTTAAGATGAAAGAGAGAGGCAAGATAGATGTGAGTGATGAATGCGATGCGAATTATAGAAGTATAGATGCGAATTTGAGCAGAGTAGTGCGGAATTCAAAGTGTTGGATTCCTGAATGCAGTGAGTTGAAGGTGTCTACAATCTTTCAATCAAGGATTTAAAAGTGTTGGAGCATTATTGGTGTCCATTCCTTGTTGCATTGAGAATTTTTTCTCTATGTAACATTTCTCTTCTATCTTATTTGTTTCTATTGGAAAAACAAGGACAGACAACTGAGAAGGGGGGGTGAATCAGTTGTCACATAAACTTAAACTTTTATAACTTAAACTTAATCTCAGATCTGATGAAAAATCAATCAACCATAAACAATTAACACATCAGCGAGACAAAGAACACCAATATTTTTTACATGGAAACCCTGTTAGGGGAAAAACTATGGTGGATGTTAATCCACAAGATTATACCCTGTTAAAAGTATAATGAGAAATAATAAAGGGAATGCACATGCATTCAGGAACACTGCCTAGATCTCACTACTCAAATACAAAATGGGCTAATTTCCCAACATTACATAATAGGATTGAAATCCAAAGGGTACGAACTGAGAAAATAGCTTCTACACAAGCCTGATTATAGTTCCAATTAAGCTCATAAAATCTTCTTCACACTTCGCTCAATCTTCTTCACACTCTACTTAATCTTCTTCACACTCTGCTCTACTATTGAATGATATTTCCACATACACACATAGGATCACTCTCAACATATGAAGCACACACTTCATCAAAGAAACAATCACACTTATATATCCACTACATGAGATTTCATCACAACTTGGTCAGCTAGGAAAATAAAACATGATTGCAATGTCAGCCCAATTTTACAAATAAATTTTTAATGTGAATCCACCAAGGTCGGCCACAACATAGTGGAGACCCAATTTAACATCTCCAACACAAAAATACTTTAATTAATTTCACCACGAGGATCCACAACATGCTACCACCAACATGTCAGCCAGGAACATGAAAAATTGAGCATGCGCAAGAAAAGATCTTCAACCACGAGCTCTTTGATTAATGTGGACATACCAAAAAGATAAATAATGATCTAGAGACATCTGAGAGCACCAAGAAACAACAGAGAAACATCCACAACAATTGAGATTAACAAAATCACACAATCTTCATTTAGGAACACTAACATAGACCACAAAAACACTGTCAGACCATAATATAATCAAAACTTCACGCGAACCTCTGAAACTTCTGGTAGATGATCTAGATACACTAAAAAATAAACCCTTTAATCCACACTAGCTAATCTTCAATGTAAAGAACAAGATGCCTTCATGACCTGCATAGTTGCATTGGGAACCTAGAATACTTTCTTTTATAATTTTCTCAATATCCTCGACATATACATTAATTAATAAAATAAATGCTAATAGTGTTGAAATCAATGGCAACCACATATCAGAAACAAAACCACAATATCCAACAATCTCCCCCTTTGGCATTGATGGCAAGGCATGATGTGAAAAATACCATCAACCCAACACACTGACTCTTCTTCTTAACTTTTCTTCTCCTTAGAAGGATTTTTCATAATGCACTTCTCCCCCTTTGACATCAATGGAAAAGGTAATCATGACCTTTCCAAATACACGCTCTGAACCACATATTTGCACATCTGACTACTCCCCTTGAGTAGCAACCACATAAACATAAATCCAGATCAGAATATAGAAATGTAGCTCACGAATTGATGCAAGTAAATGCATCTTTTAGTTCTTATCAGGAGGGGTAGTTACCCCTAGCATTCCTCTGAGATACTCAAAAGTATCCTTCAGCAATGGATTAGCAAATATATCTGCAATATGTTCTTTGGTAGGCACATATTCCAATCTAACTTCTTTCTCATTCACTTTCTCCCTCAAGAAATGAAACTTGATTGATATATGTTTAGTCTTAGAATGCAACACCAGATTCTTTGAAATATTTATTGCACTTGAATTGTCATAGTATATGGCAATAGGATCTTTATATACTACCCTGATATCTGTCAACATCTATTTCATCCATATCACTTGAGTATAGTTATTTGTAGCAGCAATGTATTTTGCTTCAGCAGTAGATAGAGAAATGGAATTCTACTTTTTGCTCAACTAGGACACCAACTTCTTCCCTAGGAAGAAAGCACCACCACTATTACTTTTTCTATCATCTACATCTCCAGCCCAATCTGCATCAGTATATGCACTCAAAGTGAGATCATCATCCTTTGGATACCAAAGTCCAAAGTCAACTATTCCTTTAAGATATCTGAAGATTCTCTTAACAACAGTCACATGAGAATCTTTGGGATCAACCTAAAATCTAGCAACCATACATACCACATTCATAATATCTAGTCTAGTTTGGGTTAAATAGAGAAATCCACTGATCATTGACCTATATCTAGTTTGATTTTCCTTAGGAGAATCATCATTATGTGTCAACTTACATCTGGTCACCATGGGAGCACCAACAAGTTTTGAGTCATCCATTCCAAACTTCTTCAACAATTCTCTCACATATTTGGACTGAGATATGAAGATCCCCTTGTCTAACTGAGTAACTTGAAATCCCAAATAGAACTTCATCTCTCCAATCATACTCATCTCAAATTCATCCTCCATCTCATCAAAAAACTTCATACATAGATTGTCATCTCCTCCAAAAATGATGTCATCAACAAAAAATTCTATAATTAACTCCTTATCATGATCTAATTTGAAGTATAAGTTTCTATCAACAGTACCTTTAGTGAATCCAAGCTTCAATAAATATTTGTCCAATCTAGCATACCAGGCTCTGGGGGCTTGCTTAAGTCCATATAGAGCTTTCTTTAATCGACAGACCATATCTTCCTTGTCAGTTAGCTAAAATCCATCTGGCTGTTCAATGTATACTTCTTCTTCTAGTTCTCCATTCAGAAATGCTGACTTCACATCCATTTGATAGACTTTATAGTTTTTGTATGCAACATAAGCAAGAAATAACCTTACAGCCTCAATTCTAGCAACAGGGGCAAAGGTTTCTTCAAAATCAATGCCTTCCATTTGAGAATACCCTTTACATACCAGTCTTGCTTTATTCCAAACCACTTCACCTTGTTCATTTAGCTTGTTCCTAAACACCCATTTAGTACCAATCACATTTTTGTCTTTAGGCCTAGGAACCACTATCCATGTGTCATTCTTTTCAATTTGTGTCAGCTCTTCCTTCATAGCTTCCAACCAGTGTTCATCTTGACAGGATTCAATGACATTTTTAGGTTCAATCCTAGAAATCAGACAATATTCTTCTGCAATCTTTCTTCTAGTTTGCACTCCTTTATTCTTGTCTCTTATGATTTGACTTTCAGGATGATTTGGCTTTACATACCTTGGAGTTTTGGGACATTCTTGAACTTTTGATTCTTCTAATTTTTCTTCTACATTTGCACGTGTTTGTGTTTCCTGACTGAATTGATTTACTCGAACAAATTGAGGTTGCTTTACTGGAACATATGGAATAATTTGAAGTAGCTTTTGTGTCTAAGAATTCTTCCCTTTGCCAGTATTATCTTCATTAGAATCATAACCACAAAATCTGGATGATTTGACAGAGTCCTCATCAACTCTGACATTTTCACTTTCAACCATCTTTCTCAGTCTTTTGTTATAGCACCGGTAGGCCTTGCTTTTAGTGGAGTAACCTAGGAAAATCCCTTCATCGCTTCTTGCATCAAACTTTCCTATATCATCATCTCTCTTGATATAACACTTGCTTCCAAAGATCTTGAAATATTTAACAATAGGCTTGTAACCAAACCATAACTCAAAAGGGGTCTTACCAAAATTACCATTAACATTTACTCAGTTCAAGGTATACACAACAATGCTTACCACTTCACTCCAGTACATCTGGGACACATTTCCTTTCATCATCATTTTTCTGGTAGCATCCATAATTGGTCTATTCTTTCTCTCTGCAACTCCATTCTGTTGAGGGGTTCGGGGAGCAGATAACTGTATTTTAATTCCATTCTCTTCACAAAAAGAGTTGAACTCCCTAGAGGTGAACTCACCACATCTATTAGATCTCAGGAACTTGATTTTTAGACCTTTCTCATTTTATGCCATAGCCTTAAAATTTTTGAACTTTTACAATGCTTCACGTTTTTCTCTCAAGAAAAAACCCATATCATTCTAGAGTAATCATCAATAATCAACATAAAGTACCTTTCTCCATGAATACTTATGACTCTAGAGGACCACAAAGGTTAGTATGTAGCAGCTCCAACAAATTATTTGAATGAAATTATTTGCTTTGGAAAGATACTCTAGTTTTTTTACCCATCTGACATTCCTTGCAGATTGTGTTAGCAGGCTTCACTAACTTTGTAGATCTCTTACTGCTTGAGTGGAACTTATTATGATAATGTTGTCAAAATTTACATGACACAACCTCCTCTGCCACAACCAACTTCCATCTACTTGAGCAATTAAACAACTCCCACTAGCAGTAGTTAGGTGAAAGATATTATCTTTTGTCTATTTACTTGTAGCAATCATATTCCCAAAACTTCTGCGTATCTTGCATCTTCCATTTTTGAACTGAAAGTCATAGCCCTTGTACACCATCTATCCAACACTCAACAAGTTGTGCTTCAAGCCTTCAACATAAAGAACATCATCAGTGTTATCCTTACCACCAAGACAAATAGATCATCTACCACGAATCACACTAGCATTGTTATCTCCAAATCTTACAACCCCACAGTCATACTTCTCTAGACTTACAAATTTTCTTTTATCACCGGTCATATGATGTGAGCATCCACTATCAATGACCCACTCATCTTTTTCTTCAAATCAGTCTGCAAGAGCCTTTTCATCTTTAGCAGATTCAGTAGGCACAAGATTATCTTCAATGGTAGCAATGAAAACCCATTCATTTTCATTTCCATTATCTTTATCAAACTCATCATCAGTCACTGCTTCTTCAACAAAGTAACGTCTCTTTTGGAATCTAGAATTTTTAGGCTTAGATCTAGGAACTCTTTCAAGACACCTTGATCTAAAATGACCTATTTTACGAAGGATAAACATTTAATAGGAAATACATCTTCATACTTACATTTTCCTTTGCCTTCTTGTTTTGCAATCAGAGCTTCCAATTCTTCTACTTCTCTTTCCTTATCTTCAAGCTATTTCAGTTCTTCATCATACTTGAATATATTTTTGGAACACTCTCTTGGATTATATCTTTGCTTGTTACTTCTGAATATAGTAGCCTTGAATGCAGATTCAGTCTTCAGTGCAGAGTCACCAAATTCACTTATTTCAAAAGCAACAAGCTTTCCAACCAGTGTGTCTCTTGTTATCTTTGTTACTGATCTAATCTCTTCAATAGCATGAGCTTTCACTTTGTCAGAGGGAGGCAAGGATCTGAGTATCTTAGCCACAATTTCATCCTCATCTACAGAATCACTGGCACATCTAATACCCATCACTATCTCATCTACTCTCTACATAAAAGAAGTGATATTTTCATCTTCAGACATCTTCAAATTCTCATACTTGCCTTTCAAGCTCTGTAGCTTAGCCATCTTCACCTGAGCATCTCCTTCATACAAAGTTTCTAGCTTCATCCAAATCTCATGAGCTTTCTACAATCCTATCACATTAGCCATCTCTTAATTTTTCAGAGCACTCACCAAGGCTTTAATAGCCCTAATATTATTTTCAGCATCTTTGATCTCATCAATAGTGGAGGGACCATTCTGAGGAATAACATATTGATCTTTTGTAATCTTCCAGAAAGCTTCACCAATACATCTTAGATGACATTGCATCCTAACTTTCCAAAATGAGTAGTTGGTTCCATCAAATCTTGAACTGTCCTTCTTGAATGTTTCCATCTTGGATCACCTCAAGCTTTTAGAATTCTTCAGAGGAACCTGCTCTGATACCAATTGTTGGAAAAACAAGGATAGACAACTGAGAGGGGGGGTGAATTAGTTGTCACAGAAACTTAAACTTTTCTAAATTAACTTAACTTAATCTTAGATTTGATGAACAAGCAATCAACCATAAACAATTAACACATCAGAGAGAGAGAGAACAAGATTTTTTACGTGGAAACCCTGTTAGGGGAAAAACCACGGTGGATGTTAGTCCACAAGATTATACCCTATTAAAAGTATAATGAGAAATAATAAAGGGAATGCACATGCATTCAGAAACACTTCTTAGAGATCACTTCCCAACATTATAGAATAGGATTGAAATCCAGAGGGTACGAACTAAGAAAATAGCTTCTACACAAGCTTGATTACAGTTCCAATTAAGCTCATAAAACCTTCTTCACACTTCGCTCAATCTTCTTCACACTCTGCTCAATTTTCTTCACACTCTGCTCTACTATCAAATAATATTTGCACATACACACATAGGAGCACTCTCAACATACAAATTAAACACTTCACCAAATAAACAATCGCACTTATATATCCACTACATGAGATTTCATCACAACTTGGTCGGCTAGGAAAATAAAACATTATTGCAATGTTGGCCCAATTTTACAAATAAATTTTTAATGTGAATCCACCAAGATCGGCCAAAACATAGTGGAGTCCCAAATTAACATCTCCAACACAAAAATACTTTAATTAATTTCACCACAAGGATCCACAACACGCTACCACCAACATGTTGGCCAAGAACATGAAAAACCGAGCATGCGCAAGAAAATATCTTCAACCACGAGCTCTCCGATTAATGTGGACATACCACAAAGATAGAGAATGATCTAGAGACATTTGAGAGCACCAAGAAACAACAGAGAAACATCCGCAACAACTAAGATTAACAGAATCACACAATCGTCATTTAGGAACACTTACAAAGACCACAGAAACACTGTCAGACCATAATATAATGAAAACTTCACGCGGACCTCTGAAACTTCTAGTAGATGATCTAGATACACTAAAAAATAAACCCTTTAATCCACACTAGCTAATCTTTGACGTAAAGAACAAGATGCCTTCATGACATGCACAGTTCCACTGGGAACCTAGAATACTTTCTTTTATAATTTTCTCAATATCCTCAACATATACAAAAACTAATACAACAAATGCTAATAGTGTTGATGTCAATGACATGACACATATTAGCAACATAACCACAATATCCAACAGTTTCTTTCAGTGGAAATGAGCCTTGGTTGTGAGCCTTTTTGGACAGTGTGTCCTATTTTGGTAGTGAGCCCTTGTACTGGTTTTGCAATTACTTATATTGTGATCTAATCCTCACTGTGGTTTTTCCCTTATTTTGTTTTCCACATAAATATGGTGTTCTCTTGTGTATGGTTTTGTTATTTCAGTTTCAGTTATCTGCATTTCATGATTAATCACTTTAACAAAATAAGGGTATAGTGAATGCTTGTGGATTTGATTACTGTTGAGGGTTTTGATGTTTTAATTTTCTACATTTGATTCACCCCCCTCTCAGTTAACTTGTTCATTCAACAATTGGTATCAGAGAAAGGTTCCTTGGAGAAGAGCTTAATCACTTGAGGTAGATCCAGGATGGCAAAAAAGTTGGATTTCCCTAGATTTGATAGAACAAACTATGCATTCTAGAAGAAAAAGATGGAAGGATATATGGAATCTCATGGGTATGAGATTGAAAAGGCTATAAAGAATCATTATACTGCACCAACGAATGGTCTAAGCACAAGTGATGAGATCAAGACACATGAGGTAAATGCTAAGACAAGATTTATTCTTGTGAATAGTCTTTCAAATTCTGAATTGGTTAAAGTTATGATTCTTAAGATTGCTAAATAAGTTTGGGATAAACTTGAGAGCATTTATGAAGGAGATGATAAGGTCAAATAAGAAAATTTGTAGAATCTGAAGGCATAATTTGAGACCCTGCAAATTTCTAAAGATGAAACAATTATAATCTACATGCAAGGGGTTGATGATCTGGTAAGTGCTATGAGAGGTTGTGGTGCACAAGTCAAAGAACCTAGAGCAGTAAAGAAAGTTCTCAGATCTCTTCCTAATTCTTACAGCGAAAAGGTATTTGCTATTGAGGAAGTTGAAAATTTTAATACTTATTCTAGAGATTGGTTGATTGGTACACTAACTTCATTTGAAATGAGAAAACTTGGCTTGAGAAATGGGATAAAAGTGGAGACTGATTTCAAGGCTAGAAAATCAGAAAAGATTGAAGATTCAGATGGAGAAGATCTTGATGATGTGGAAGCTAACTTTGTAAGAAGGATGAAAAAGGCCACCAGTAAGTACAAAGTTAAACCAAGTCTTTCATATGTTTTAGCTATGGAAATATAGGTCATTATGCTTCAAGATGTCCAAACAAAGCTGTGAACAATAAAAGTAAGGAGAACAAAGGAAATATGATCAAACGAAGTCACTATGTTAGGGAAGATAATGGTATTTCTAATGATGAATATGATTATGGAGATGTTGATGAAAATGAATGATTGTTCTTGGCTTTAAAAAATGAATCTACTTCTGCTAACTTTGAAAGTTGTGTGAAGGAAAGTGTTCTAGAGAAGAAGGATAAGGTAGAAGGTACTTTGGTTTCTGCTTTTCATGTTAAACAAGATAAGAACTACTAGGTTGTTGACAATGGTTGCTCTAATCACATTACCGGAGATAAAAGTAAGTTTGTTAAACTTGACAAATATGATGGAGGATTAGTTAAATTTGGAGATGATTCAGGAGCTAAGATTTGTGGAATAGGTTCAATCAGTTTTGATGGAAAGCATAATACTAGATTTTTTTACTATGTTAAAGGTTTAAGGCATAATATTTTGAGTGTTGGACAAATGTGTAGCAAAGGATATAATCTTGTGTTTAAGGATGAATGAATATGTGAGATCAAAAAGGGGTTTGAAACTATGATTGTTGCTGGTAAGAGGACATATGGAAATATCTATTAGCTCAAGGGTGTTGATGGTCATTGCTTTATGTCTCAAATTAATGACAGTTGGTTATGGCATCAGAGGACGTATCACATGAATTTTGATAATTTGGTTAGAATCAATTTAGTTCATGTAGTGATAGACCTACCAAGAATTACAAAGCCTATTAATATTGTTTGCAAAAATGTTAGTTTGGAAAGAAAATAAGGAGTCGTTTCAAGGGAAAGGAACAATCTACTGCCAGACTACTGAAATTAATACATGCAGATTCCTGTGGTCCTACAAGGGTGAGAAGTCTTCAAGGTGACAGGTATTTTATGATTTTGATTGATGATTACTCTAGAATGACATGGGTTACTTTTCTTAGAGATAAATCTGATGCACTAGATAGATTCAAATCATTTAAAGCTATGGTTGAGAATGAAATGGATTTGAAAATCAAATGTTTGAGGTTTGACAGAGGTGGAGAATTCACCTCCAATGAGTTTAACATGTTTTGTAAAGTTCATGGAATAAAGAGGCACTTGTTTTCCCCTAGAACTCCTCACCAGAATGGAGTGGTTGAAAGGAAAAACTAGAATATTCAAGAAGCCACTAAGACTATGATGAAAGAAACAAACCTACCAGAAGTCTACTGGAGAGAAGCAATTCATACTTTTTTTTACATAATAGAGTTGAAGCCAAAGCTAACAACACAAAGACTCCCTATAAGTTATGGTATGGAAGGATTCCTATTGTCAAGTACTTTAGAGTATTTGGAAGCAAGCGTTATATAAAAAGAGATGAAGAAAACTTAGGGAATTTTTATGCAAGGTTTGATGAAGGTATCTTCCTTGGATATTCTACTAAAAGCAATACTTACATATTTTACAACAAAAGGCTAAGAAAGATTGTTGAAAGTGCAAATGTTAAAGTTGATGAAGATGTGTAACATTCAATTGTTGTAGATGGATATGTGTCAGATTAACCTGCTTATGGAGAAGAAGAAGAAGAAAAAGCTAAGGAAAAAGAAGTGCAAAATGAAGAGGAAGAAGCTCCAAAAAGACCCCTAAGACCCCTAAGTTTGTACAAAAGAATCATTCTAAAGAACAAATCATTGGAGACAAGAGGAGAGGAGTATTGACAAGAAGTAGAGATGATGAAGTTGAGGTAAATCTGTGTTTACTCTTTGAATTTGAACCTAAAACAATGAGTGAGGCATGTAAAGATGAAAATTGGATGAAGGCAATGGAATAACTTATGCAGATTGAGAAAAATTAGACTTGGGAATTGGTTCCTAGACTAGAAAAAAAGAACATAATGGGAACTAAGTGGGTATTCAAAAACAAACTAAATGAGAATGGAGAAGTGGTAAGAAAAAAGGAAAGGATTGTGTGTAAAGGTTACTCACAAGTGGAAGGAATATAATTTGAGGAAAAATTTGCTCCTGTGGCTAGAATGGAAGCTATACAGATGTTTTTGGCATTTATAGCATACAAGGACTTTAAAGTTTATCAAATCTATGTGAAGTCTACTTTTCTAAATGGTGAATTGGAAGAGGATGTTTACATGGAACAACCAGAAGGATTTCAGTTGTTAGATAAACCGAATATGGTTTGCAAATTGAAAAAGGCATTATATGGATTGAAGCAAGCTCCTAGAGCTTGGTATGTAAGATTGGATAGATATTTGATACAACAAGGATTCAGTAAAGGCACCACAGATAGTAATCTTTACTTCAACTTTGAGGAAGATAAAATCTTGATAGTGGTTGTGTATGTGGATGAAATTACCTTTGGAGGCAATGAAGCTATGTGTAAGAAATTTGTAGAAGAGATGTAAAAAATAATTTGAGATGTCAATGTTTGGGGAGATGAATTTCTTCCTTGGGCTACAAATCAATCAAACAAATAAAGAAATTTTCATTTCATTGTCAAAGTATGTCAAAGAGATGTTGAAGAAGTTTGGAATGGAAGACCCCAAACCGGTATGCACTCCTATGGTGACTAGTTGCAAATTGAGCAAGGAAGATGATTCACCTAAGGTTGATCAGAGAAAGTATAGATCTATGATTGGTGGACTGTTATATCTAACTGCTACTAGACCGAATACCATGCATGCAATTTGTCTCGTGGATAGATTTCAAGAAGATCCTAAAGAAATACATGTTGCAATAGTGAAAAAGGATATTCAAATATTTAAAAGGCATTCTAGATTATGGCTTATGGTATCCTAAGTATTGATTTCACTTTAAGTGCTTACAAAGATGAAGATTGGGCTAGTTGTGTTGATGATAGGAAAAGTACAAGTGGTGGTGCATTCTTTCTTGGATGTAGATTGGTGTCATGGTTAAGTAAGAAGCAAGATTCAGTTTCCTTATCCACTTCAAAGGTTGAGTATATTGTAGCAACATCTTGCTATACACAAGTATTATGGATGAGACAAACATTAAAGGATATTAGAGTAGTGTATGATGATCTTGTTTCTATTTTATGTGATAATACAAGTGCAATTAACATTTCAAAGAATCCAATGATGCATTCAAGAACAAAGAACATATCAATTAGGTATCACTTTCTGAGAGAGAAGGTTATGTAGAATGAGGTGAAGCTTGAATATGTACCTAAAAAGGATTAGATTGTTGAAATATTTACTAAGGACCTTCCTAAGGATACTTTAGAGCATCTTTGGGAGAAGTTGAGGGTTATTGCACCTCTTTTGAACTAGATACATATGGAGATGCATTAGTCCAATGGATCTATGGATTCATATATTTTTTGGACTAATGTTGGTGGCTACCTCTTAAGGAGAGTAGGTAGTGTCATTGTTGCAGTAAGGAATATTGTCATTGTGTAGAGTTGTTGATTTCATTGGCTGTACTCCTAAGGGGGAGTATTCAGAGCAAGTATCTTGGTTCAGTGTCAATGGGGGAGAAAAATGTAAAACACTTTGTCCTTTTCCATTGATGTCAAAGGGGGAGAAAGAATCATGTGAAAAAGTTTATCTACTCAGAGAGAAAAGGAAATCATCAGAATTGTTGTGTTGCCTTTGATGGATTTTCACATCATGTGTTGCCATCAATGAAAAGGGGGGGATTATTGCAAGTATGTAGGTGTTTACATTCATGTCAATAAGTTGTTGTCATTGATGTCAACTATGCGTTGATGAAGTTTGTTGCATGATGAAGATGTCGAGGATATTGAGAAAATTGTGAATAAGAGGGAAACAGTTTGTTATAAGTTGTGCATGTATAGTTGAGATATTGAGGAAGTATTGTGAGCACATGGAGCTATATTTGTGTTGTAGTGTTTGGAGATTAGTTGGAATGAAGTAATGTGTTGAGATGATGTCTCTGGTACTTGGTTTCCAAGTGATTTTGAGAAAATTTGATAAACAAATAAAATAACATAGTGCAAGTGTTGAGAACGTGCTTCGGGATGTGCTCCACATTTCTTTTGTGTTGATGCTATGCCTGTGCAGATCTAATATGTTGTTCAAGGTTGTTAGTTGTTTCTATATTCAAAATTTTGGTTTTTGGATCGCAATGCAAAGAGATATATTCACGAGTGTGTGAACCTATTTTTCAATGGTGTTTTCTATGGTTTGGGAGAAATGCATTTGCTTTGCATTTCTCTGCATTTTTGTTTCAGGTTGTGCAGATCTAGGAAGTTGCTTATAATGTTTGTATCTTTCAGAATTCAAGGTTTCACTTGATTTGGTATAGTATAGTGTGTGTTTCATGCATCAATGTACATATAGGGTTAACTAGATGTTCTGGGTTGAAGTATTTCTATGATGTGAGTTTGGATAAAGTCTTTGTTGGATCTCAAGTGGTTCGTGGATTAACTAGATCATGTTCAAGTGAATCTTGTTGTCTAAAAGTTTTAGATTGATTAAGGGAAGCATGTACCTAATGTTTTATGGTGTTTAGCATAAGTATTGGCTAACTTGGTGTTAACACTACATGTGAAGTTTGTGGAAGTATATTGAGGTGTGTTAGGATTAATTTGGGTCCTAAGGATTTATATGGGTCACCTTCATTCCTATCCACCGCGAGAATGTTTGGGTGTTGACCTAATTTGAATTTTTTAATGTAACAAATAATTGCCGACCTTGGAGAAGGTTTTCAAGGTTGAGGATGATATAAACAAGAGTGGTGTTGTTGTAAGATGAAAGAGAGAGGCAATATAGATGCGAGTGATGAATGCGATGCAAATTATATAAGTATGGATGTTAATTTGAGCAGAGTATTGTGAACTTCAAAGTGTTGGATTCTTGAATGCAGTGAGCTGAAGGTTTATGCAATCTTCCAAACAAGTCTACGAAAGTGTTGGGGCATTAGTGGTGTATTCCTTGTTGCATTGATAATTTTTTATCTGTGCAACATTTCTCTTCTATCTTCTTTGTTTCTTTTTGTGGCAGTGAGCCCTAGCTGTGAGCCTTTTGGACAATGTGTCCTATTTTGGCAGTGAGCCCTTGTACCAGTTTTACAATTACTTATATTGTGAGCTAATCCTCACTGTGGTTTTTCCCTCATTGGATTTTCCATGTAAATATGGTGTTCTCTTGTGTATGGTGTTGTTATTTTAGTTAATGCTATTTTCATTTGATGGTTAATGAATTTAAAAAAATAAGGTTTTAATGAATGCATGTGGATCTAATTACTGTTGAGGGTTTTGATGTTTTAATCTGCTACAACTGATTCAACCCCTTCTCAGTTGTCTTGTTCATTCAACATCTTTATGGTTGAAGATATGCCTGTGTGGTTTGGATATGATGGTTAGAGGTGTTCAAAGGTTCTATATCTAGAGTTTTAGGTTTTGGATAGTACTACAATAAAAGATGTGTTTGATAGTATGGTTGTCTAGTGGAACAGGGTGTCTAGGAGAAATGAGATCTCTTCACATTTATCTGTAGTGAAGGTTCTTGTCTTGTGGATCTAGTAATAAGCTTATATTGCATGTATCTATGTTCCCTTGAAGTTTCAGGTGCTGCAGTGTTCCACAAAGTTGTTTGGTGTGTTGGATGTTTGTGCTATTGTGTCTGGTTACACAAAATAAAAGTGTTCTTAAGTTTTAGATGGTTGCAGTAGTAGTGGTGAATATTTTGATGATGTTCTGAGATATTTTGGAATGTTTTTGTGTGGTTCACGAGATGTTTTTAGACCTAGAGAGGTGTTTTTATGGTTGCTTGTTAGTGTTAGTGTAGGTTTTGTTGACCTAGCGTGCTAGCGCTAATTATAGTGGATGATTGTTGTCTGTGGAAATATTGAGAAGCATGTCGATGTAGTTTTTGGTCCGAGATAATTTGCGGCATGGTTTGCCTTCACTTCTTTATACCTTGGAAGTGTTTAATGCTGACCTATTTGATGTTGCACGATTGAGGTGCACACATTTCCTTAAGGCCAACCTAATTGAGATTGTTTTAAGTTGTGAATGGTATAAATACAAGGCAAGTTGTGTGGATTAATTAGAGAAGGTGTGTGATGCAAAAGATACAAAATTGATCAAGTGTGGTGATCTTAGTGTGAGCTTTAATGCCTATGACTCCCAAATGTAGTGAGTAGAAGGTGTCTATATTTTAGTCTATTGAATGAGTTGTTTGTGCTTCAATGGAACTGTACCTAAGAGAAATGAATTGTTAGTAGTTCAAATTGGTAGTTAGCCACCCCTTCTTCTATCTTCTTTCTTCTAGACAATGAGTCATTTAACAATGAGCCCTTCTTTCTTTTGGGTACTGAGCCCACTCATAGTGAGCCCATTGTATTCAGTGTTGTTATTACTTTATATTGTGAGCTAATCCTCACTGTGGTTTTTCTCTTCTTGGAGTTTCCACATAAATATAGTGTTCCTATGTGTTTTATGTGTTTTCATTATTTTTTCTCATGTTTACATTATTTTAATGCATGATAATGGTTTGATGAATGATAAGGGTTTAAGAGCTAATGAAGATTTGAATGTTAATGAGGGTTTTGATGTTTTAATGTATAACCGATTCACCCCCCTCTTAGTTGTCCCATGCATCTAACAATTGGTATCAGAGAAAGGTTCCTTGGAAGAAGCTTAACCGCTTGAGGTAGATCCAAATGGTGCATAGGAAGGAGGCTACCTTGTTTTATGGGACAAATTATGCATTCTAGAAAAACAGGATGGAAAGTTTTCTTGTTGCTCTATGGTTTGGAGTTTGGAAGTTAATTGAGGATGGATATACCATTCCCACTAATGGTTCAACATCTAATGATGAGATCAAGGCATATGCGAATAATGAAAAATCAAGGAATGCTCTTTTGAGTGGTCTTGTTGATTCAAAACTTGTGAAGGTTATAAGCTACAAAGCTGGTAAAGAAATTTGGAAGAAGCTAGAAAGTATCTATGAAGGAGATGATAAGATTAAGCAAGAAAAGATGCAGAATATGAAGACTAAGTTTGAAACCCTAAGGATGTTAGAAGATGAAAATATTTCAAGATACATGTATAGAGTGGATGAATTTTTCAATTCCATCAATGGCCTTGGTGGAAAAATGCAAGAAGATGAGGTGGTAAAGAAGGTATTAAGAACTCTTTCTAAATATTATAGTCATAAAGTTTTTGCTATTGAGGAAGCTCAAGATTTAGATCATTATTCTAGGGATTAGTTGTTTGTTTCTTTAACTACTTTTGAATTGAGAGAGTTTTGTCAAAATGATTCAAAAAAAGATATTGCTTTTAAGGCTAGAAAAATAGAGAAGGATGATGGATTAGATCCAAATGATCTTGATGAGATAGAAGAAAATTTTGTTAGGAGATTGAAAAAGAGCACTGGAAAATACAGAGGTAAGTTATCTTTCAAATGTTTCAATTATGGAAAGATATGTCATTGTGCTTCAAGATGTCCAACCAAAGTTTCAAATAAAAAATATAAGGATAAGAAAGGAAAATCTATCAAGATAAGTTATTATGTTAAAGAAGATACTAGCATATCTGATGATGAATCTGACTACCCAAATGATGAAAATGATGAATGCTTGTTTATGGATCTAAATGTTGGAAATAATTCTACTAACTCTAAAAGATGTATGAAGGAAATTTCTCTAAAAATAGGTCACAACATCAAAGGAACTATTGTGACTTCTTTTCATGCTAGAGAGGAGAAAAATCATTGGATAATTGATAATGGATGCTCAAATCATACAAGTGATAAGAGTAAGTTTTTTAAACTTGAGAAGTTTGAAGGTGGTCTTGTGAAGTTTGGTGATGATACATCTGTTAAGATATGTGGAAAAGGTTCAATTAGTTTTGATGGCAAGCATAATACAGATGCTATTATTTATGTCAAGGGTCTCTAAAATAATCTTATGAGTGTAGGACAGATTTGTAGCAAAGGATATAATCTTCTATTTCAGGATGGTGGTTGTGAAATAAAAAAAGGAAGATTTGGAACTATGATTACAACATGAATAAGGACAAATGGAAATTTTTATCAACTCAAAGGTGTTAATAGTAAGTTCTTTATGACTCAAAAGTTGGCTATGGTATAGAAGAATGTGTCACACCAATTTTTGATAGCCTAGTGAGGATCAACTCTACTCAAGCTGTGAGAGATCTACTAAAAATTACAAATCCTATCAATGCAGTTTGTAAGGAATGCCAGGTTGGGAAGAAAACAATAAAGAGGTTCAATATCAAAGAACATTCTACCGCATGACCTTTGGAGTTGGTGCATACATACCTATGTAAACCTACAAAAACAAGAAGCTTTCAAGGTGATATGTATTTCATGTTATTGATTGATGATTACTCTAGAATAACTTGGGTAACTTTTCTTAGAGAAAAATCAAAAGCTCTATACAAGTTTAAAGAATTTAAGGCTATGGTTGAGAATGAAATGGATATGAAAATCAAGTGCTTAAGGTTTGATAGAGGTGGAGAGTTCACCTCCAATGATTTTAACAATTTTTGTGAAGATCATGGAATAAAGATGTATTTGTCAACCCCTAGAAATCCTAATTAGTAGAATGGAGTGGTAGAGAGAAAGAAAATGATAGTTCAGGAAGCAGCAAGGACAATGATGAAGGAATAAAATCTAATGGATTTCTATTGGAGAGAAGCTATTCATATTGTAGTATACATACTCAACATAGTACAAGCAAGAGTAAATAATTCAAAGACTCCCTATGAACTATGGTATGGAAGAATTCCTATTGTCAAATATTTCAGTGTTTGGAAGAAAATGTTATATCAAGAGAGATGAAGAAAACTTGGGAAATTTTGATGCAAGGTTAGATGAAGGAATCTTCCTTGGATATTCTACAAGAAGAAAGGCTTATCGATGCTACAACAAGAGGCTAAAGAAGATAGTTGAAAGTGCAAGTGTCAAAGTAGATGAAGAACCACATAAAAGCTTAGTACTGATAGAAGGATATGAATATGATGAATCTTCTTACAGAAAATAAGGAAAAGAAGAAGAAAAGGAAAATGAGATGTAGGTTGAAGAGGAAGAAGCTCCAGAAAGGATTCCTAAGACTCATAAGTATGTGTAGAAGAATCATTCTAAAGATCAAATCATTGGTGATAAGAGCAGAGACACGTTGATAAGAAGAAAAGATGCTATGAAAGAAGAGTAGGTAAATTTGTGTCTACTTTCCAAAGTAGAACCTAAGATAGTGATTGAGGCATGAAAGGATTAAAATTGGACCAAAGCCATGGAAGAAGAATTGATGCAGATTGAGAAGAACCAGACTTGGGAGCTAGTCCAAGACCAACAAAAAAGAATGTAATAGGAACTAAATGGGTATTCTAGAACAAGCTGAATGAGAATGGAGAAGTTTTCAGAAATAAGGCTAAACTTGTGTGTAAGGGCTACTCACAAGTGGAAGGAATATATTTTGAGGAGACATTTGCTTAAATGGCAAGAATGCAGGCCACTAGGATTTTTTTGTCCTTTGCAGCACATAAATACTTCAAGGTTTATCAAATGGATATGAAGTCTGCATTCTTGAATGGTGAGTTGGAAGAAGAGGTATAGATTGAACAACTGAAAGGATTTCAGTTATTAGATAATCCTAATATGGTTTGTAGGTTGAAGAAGGAATTGTATGGACTCAAACAAGCTCCCAAATCTTGGTATGCAAGATTGGATAGGTACTTGTTGCAATAGGGATTCAATAAAGTTACCACATATAGCAATATTTACTTTAAAGTTGAGAAGGATCCAATCTTAATTGTGGTAGTATATGCTAATGATATAATATTTTGAGGAAATGAAGGTATGTGCAAGATATTTTTAGAAGAGATGCAGAAAGAGTTTGAGATGTCAATGTTTGGGGAGATGAATTTCTTCCTTGGGCAAAAAATTAGTCAGACAAAAAAAGGAATATCCTATATTTACTGGTTGCAAGTTAAGCAAGAATGATGAATATCTTAAGACTGATTAGAGCAAGTACAAATCAATGATTGGTAGACTACTATATCTAACTACTACTAGATTGGACATCATGCATGTAGTTTTTCTTGTAGCCATATTTCAAGAAGATCCTAGAGAATCACATGTGGCAGCAGTAAAGATGATATTCATACATTTGCAGGGCATTCAGACTATGGTATATGGTATCCAAAGGATATCAATTTCTCTTTAAGTGCCTATACTGGTGCAGATTGGGTAGGTTGTGTGGATGAAAAAAGAAGTACAAGTGGAGATGCTTTCTTTCTTGGAAGAATATTGGTTTCATGTTTGAGTAAAAAGTAGGATTTAGTATCTTTATCTACTGTAGAGGAAAAATATATTGCAATAACATCTTATTACATACAAGTGTTGTCGATGAAGCAAACATTGAAGGATATTAGAATATCATATGATGAACCTATTTCTATCCTTTGTGACAATACAAGTTCTATCAATATATCAAATAATCCAATGATGCATTCAAGGACAAAGCATATCTCCATCTGGTATCATTTTCTAAGAGAGAAAGTTGCAGAGAATGAGGTGAAGTTGGAGTATGTGCCTAGTAGGGATCAGGTTGCATATATCTTCACAAAGGCTCTTCCAAAAGATACTGTTGAGTATATCCAAAAAAAGTTAGGGGTTATTGCCCCTCAAGTGGAGCAATTCAAGATTTATTCTTCTGTTCCAGACTGATGGAGGCTACCTATCAAGGGGAATAGGTAGTAGTGGTTATTGGTTGGTGCAGTCAAATGGAGCATATTTTTTTCCCCTAAGGGGGAGAGTATAGAAAAGAGAATGAAGAAGAGTTGTTTGATGGTGTTACCCTTTGAATGTTGTCAAAGGAGGAGAACAAAAGAGTTCAATACATGAAAACAAGTTGGATGAGTTTATGGCCCTTTTCCACTGATCTGAAAGGGGGAGAGAGAATCTAAAAAACATGGAGAGAGTTAGTACAATGTATGGAAAAGTATTGTCTAAAAAAAGAGGGAGAGAGAGTTGGTGTTGCAGGAGAATAATTTTGTGAAGAGAGAGTATGAAGAGTAAAGAGTTTCCCCAGTTAGGGGGAGTGATGTTTGTTATAGAGTTGTTGTTGGTTGCTTTTGTTATTAATGGATTTTTAGAAAGCCAATGTTTCCATCAATGAAAAAGGGGAGATTGTTGGAAGTAGCTTGAGTTGTTTGTGAGTTATTTGGGTGTTTTCATTGGTTTCAACCCCTTGTATGAAGAGTGTCTTGGAATGATGTTGGTGTTGATGTCAACCCCTAGCATTGGAGTTGTTGTTATTGATGTCTTACTTTAATATAGTTGCAAAATCTATGTTTGGAGAGATAGTTGGATGTGATATAGTTGATTAGAGGTATTGCAGTTACTGTTGATGTGTTGTAGAGATGTTAGTAGTGTTCTTGATGTAGTTGGTTCACTTGGTTTCCAAGTGCTTTTGAGAAAATCTGAATAAAAGAGAATTTAGTGTGACAAAATGGTGTTCATTTTTTTGCTCCTCATTTCTTCATGGTTGAAGATATGCTTGTGTGGTTTGGATATGATGGTTAGAGGTGTTTAGAATTTCTATATTTAGAGTTTCAGGTTCTGGATCGTACTATAGTAGAAGATGTGTTTAACAATATGGCTGCCTAGTGGAACAAGGTGTCTAGGAGAAATGGGATTGCTCCACATTTCTCCATAGTGAAGGTCCTTGTCATGTGGATCTGAGAATAAGATTATATTGTTTGTATCTAAATTCCCTTGAAGTTTTAGGTGCTTTAGTTTTCTGCAAGTTTGTTTGGTGTGTTGGATGTATGTGCCAGTGTGTTTGGTTGCACAAAATAAAAGTGTTCTTAAGTTTCAGGTGGTTGTAGTAGTAGTGGCGAATATTCTAAAGATGTGGAATATTCTGGGATGTTTTGGAATGTTGTTGTGTGGTTTGTGAGATGTTTGCAGACCTAGAGAGGCATGTTTATGGTCGCTTGTTAGTGTTAGTACAGGTTTGGTCGAACTAGCATGCTAGTGCTAATTGTAATGGATGATTGTTGTTTGTGGAAATATTGAGAAGCGTGTCAGTGTAGTTCTAGGTCCCAACTAATTTGTGGCATGGTATTCCTTCACTTATTTATACCTTGAAAGTGTTTAGTGCCGACATATTTGATGTTGTATGGTTGAGGTGCATTCGTTTCCTTAAGGTCAACCTAATTGAGATTGTTTTAGGTCATAGATGGTATAAATACAAGGTAAGTTGTGTGGATTAAATAGAGAAGATGTGTGATGCGAAAGATGTGAAAGTGATCAAGTGTGGCAATCTAAGTGCGAGCTTTAATGCCTATGAATCCTAGATGTAGTGAGAAGAATGTGTCTACATTTTAGTCTGTTGAATGAGTTTGTTGTAATTTAGTGGAACTGTACCTTTGACATAAGAGATGCATTGTTAGCAGTAAGCCACCCCTTATTCTATCTTCTTTCTTTTGGAAAATGAGTCCTTTGGCAGTGAGCCCACTGACAGTGAGCCCATTGTATTTGATGTTGCTATTACTTTATATTGTGAGCTAATACTCACCATGGTTTTTCCCTTCTCGGGTTTTCCATGTAAATCTGGTTTTCCTATGTGTTTGATGTGTTTGCATTACAATTTCTAATATTTACATTTCGTTAATGCTTAATAAGGTTTGATGAATGATAAGGTTTTAAGGGTTAATGAAGATCTGAATGTTGTTAATGAGGGTTTTGATGTTTTAATGTACAAATGATTCACCCCCCTCTCAGTTGTCCTATGCATCTAACAATTTCTTGTACTAATGGTGTTTTTTTAGGATGTTCTCTTAGTAAACATCACCAATATTATTTTCCTACAGGTAGATCCATACATGCTAAGGCTTCCTTAGATTGGGTACATAGTGACCTCATGTCATTTCCGACTACTTCATTTTTAGGGACCAAATATGTGCTCACATTTATTGACGACTTCTCTTGATGCAGGAGCACCTGGATGCACGTGCAATCAACATCACCCAAAAATATTTTTTAGTTGTTTGTTTCAGTTTCAGTTTTCTTTAGCATCTTTCAACATAAGGAACCGTGTTCAATCAAATTGTCAATTTGAAGTTTTTGCCAAAACACCGTTTTAAGGCTCCATGGGCAATTTTAAAAATTATTTCTAAAAAATCCGTAAGGAATCAAGTAGAATCCTTTTGTAGGGAAATTCTTGGAGGTACCATGTCAAATGTGCAAAAATAATAAAATTTATATATTTCACCATTTGAGAGAAATTAATGTTGGAAATTTGAGATTTTTAATGCCAAAAGTGTGTTGCCGGTTTATGGAAAGTTTGATTTTTCAAAATTTATGATGGCTGGAGTGAAATCGTTTTGTAGAGGACTTGAGGACATCATTATGAACCTACTTGCCAAATTTTATGCAATTTGAAGAAGTTTGAATTTTTCACCTATCGGTACCAATTCCACACTCTCCACACAACGATGAAGTCACAAAGTAAAGTTTCTTCTTCAAATTGACTATGTAGCTTCATGAGGTATATTTAAAAGTTTTAATTTATGATATATTTCTCCATTAATACATGGATTTCCATTTTACTACAAAGGAAAGAAGTTGACATGACATTGAGATATGAAAATAAAACAAATAAAAGATTGGGTTGTTCCAGAGCATAAATTGAAGAGGTTTTCTTTTTAAAATTAAAAAAAAAAGAAATGCTTCTTTTTGAAGATGAAACAACAATAAAAGAGAGAATAGGGAAGCAGGCAAAAAGGTAGATGTTTAAAGATAAATGCCTCTATTAGAGGCTCATAACAACAGAAAAAAAAAAAAAAAAAGAGGGGAAAGTTTTGTAGTGTATGATGGGAGTGAAAATTAGAGCATGAGAAGCTGCCCAAGAGTGAGTTTTACACAATAGATTGAATATTAGAACATCCATAAGAAAGAAGAAGACTGTGTAGCAAGGAAGATACAGATTTTTAATCTACATCAAATTGTAGAAGGAGAAATAATATTGAGGAAAAAATTGGAGTGCCTATGTGAGTGTGAGAGTAGATTGTGTGCATGTTGAGAGAGGCCATGGTTGGCCAACATAGTATATTATTTTGCAAATTTGATTGAATAAAATTGTTCTTGTTTTGTTGCAATCTGAATTTTGAGCTTTTGAATGTGTGTAAGAGTGAGAGGGAGTTATCTGCATCATCTCTAGATGTACATGGGTGTACTTTCTTAAGTAAAAGAGTGATGTATTTGATTCTTTTAGGATCTTTAAGGAATTCATGGAGAAGAAAAATGGTCTTTCTATCAGGAAAATATGTACAAAAAATGGGGGAGAATTCTAATAATAATTTTAGGGACTTTTACACTAAGCATGGTCTACACTATCAACTTACAGTTCCATACACCCCTTAGCAAAATGGTGTTGCTGAGCAAAATAAAATAACTTTACAGGAGATGTCCAAATATATGATCTGGTCATGAGATATGCATTATTATTTTTAGGTTTAAGTAGTTAATTATGCCAATTATATTTAAAATCATATGCCTCATAAGGAATTAATAAGTTGCTAATGAAGACCACCAGCGTCCATTGGAATTCAAGATCCACCTCAAGTTGTTAAACTTCAGAAGAGGAACTTGCTCTGATACCAATTGTTGGACACTAGGAACACTGAGAGGGGGGGTGAATTAGTGTTCCACAATATTTGAATTTCAAATCAGATCTTAAACTATCAACAACAATATTTAAACTTTAATAACATCCACAACATATAAACAGAAGGATACATGCAAACACATTAAAGAACACCATAACACCAATATTTTTACGTGGAAACCCTGTTAGGGGAAAAACCACGGTGGAGATTAATCCAATATTTATACTCTATTAAAAGTATGAACAAAAGGGAATGCACTTGCATTCAAGCACACTGCCTAGAGCTCGCTACTCAAAATAAGGAAGGCTCACTTCCTTACAAAATATTTGAGAATACAACAAAAAGGTTGAACTAAGAAAATAGCATCTCCAAATGCCTAGATTCAATTCCAATGAGGCTCAGTTAAAATGATCTTCAACCCTTCTGACTAACTCTATTTTTTGCTCTGCTCTGTTTTCTACCCTTCTGATAGTCACACACATATACTCTTCTCTACACACTTTCACACACTTTCAGACTTCTTCACTCTCTTCAAAATGAATAAACTGATCTCATATATGTATCCACTAACAAGATTTCATTACTATATGTCAGCTTCAAACAAAATATAATATTCTTCCACATGTCGGCTCAAATCACCAATTAGAGTTAATGCGTACCCACACAAGTCGGCTAGACTATAGTAGGGACCCAAATCAAAATTCCCAACACAAGAAATATTAAAACAACTACTCCTTATACATTTGTGACACATTATACACACCAGGTCGGCTATAATGAGAAAATAAATAAGTCATTCTACTGAATCTCCAAACTCGTACACTAATCAATGCAACATTACAAAACTTACCAATTAGGTAACGTACATGCTTGACAAGCTTCCCTAGGGATCCACACAAAAAAATAATGATCCAGTGAAGCATTCAGACCAACTTACCAACTGAATACTTTGTTCTTCATGCTTTCTGCTGGTAGTATACTGTCTTCTACTTTTCCTGCTGGTATGAGCTACTTCTAAACTACGGACCACACTAATGATTCTAGTTGCCATCAATGACAACACTAGAAACCAAAAAAAATCTCCCAAATCCATATGCCAACAGTTGGACCTTTAGCAAGTGATCCTTCAGACTCCTATCATACTCGTGCACAAAAATCGAGTTTTAGTCTTTTGAGTCATACCATTTCAGATATGATCCTCAAATGTTTTTAGAGATAGTTGCTATTCTTGAGTGGGATAATGCTATGGTAGATGAGTATTCTTCACTAATAAAGAATAATACTTGGGATCTTGTTCCTCTTCCTAAGGAAAGAAAGTTGGTTCAGTGCAAGTGGGTGTACCATACCAAATATTCCACAGATGGTTCCATTGATAAGTTCAAGGCTCATCCTATTGAAAAGGGGTTTTCTTAGGTCGAAGGAATTGACTATTCTAAGGCCTTTGCTCCTATTTCCAAGATGAATTTTATTCACCTTGTACTTTCACTTGTAGCTTCATAGGGATGAACAATATACCGAATGGATGTGAAGAGTGTTTTCCTTCATGGTGATCTTCATGAGGAGATTTATATGGAGCAACCACATGGTTTTATTGAGGATTCTTCACTGGATTTTGGGATTCATCATTCATTTTACTATCTCAAATAGCCCCCCCAAGCTTGGTATGCACTAGTATAGAAACATCAATAAACTATTGAAAAAACTAGTAAAAACTGCTTATAAATTACTACAGTTGGTCACGTGACCATTAGTAGTTTATTTCCAGTCATATATAATGCGACTAGATTGATGACTAAACCATTTTTAGTCATTTATTGGTTGTTTTGATTGATCGATTTGGTAGTATATTTAGTCATTGATTTAGTCATTCATTGTTGTGATCTAGACACTTATTTAGTCACTTTTTCTTCTATCGATATATTTAGTCGTTCATTTAATCATTGATTGCTATAATCTTGTCACTTATTTAGTCATTTTTTATTCACTAATATATTTAATTGGTCACTTATTTAGTTGTTGATTTAGTCATTGATTGTTGTAATCTGGTCACTTATTTAGTCATTGATTGTTGTTAACTGGTCACTTATTTAGTCATTTTTATTCATTGATTTTTGTGCATTGGTAGTGTATTTAGTTATTTTTATTCACTAATTTTGCTGGTCATATATCTAGTCATATTTATTCACTATTCACTGATTTTTGTCATTTGGTAGTATATTTAGTCAATTTAATTATTAATTGATGTCAATTAGTAGTATGTTTAGTCATTATAATTGACTGATATTTGAGGATTTAAGCATAAAACATAGAAATACACATCAATCATCAATTGCACACAATAAGTCAGCCATTGAGAAGGAAAAATTGGTGAACTTCATTAATAAAAGAAAGGTGTTCTAGTTACAACTTACAAATAGAGTATTATAATTGTTATTTTCAGTCTTAAGACTAAAAATATGAGTTACAATATTGTAGAGAAATGATTGCAAGAAAGAAACTTCTCCAAAATACTTTTGCAATGATGGAAACACATGCTTGAAGCCCTTCAATGCGAGCACATGCCCCTTTCATCTATTAACACTTCTACAATGTAGGCAATCTTCATGGAGCAAGCTGTAAAATGTAGAATCCAAGGAGAGTGTTGATCATATCCCATATATGAAGCTCTCTCCTTCAACACAGTCAACAATAACCCAACTAGAATATTTCCTCCTTTATATGCAATATTCCATCTAATATGAGCAACAGGGTGTTTCCTTTTCCACCATGAATGAAGTTGTGCCTCAATACAACCAACAAAATTAATATTAGTGTCAATTCAGAAAGAATATAAGTGCATTGTCTATTGTAAGTTTACAAAAGAAAGTCCAAACACAACAGAAAGATAAATCAATTAAAAAATTGTAGCCTTGTCAACAAATGCCTTAAACAGAGTGTTCAACATAGGCCTAAAATATGCATATTGAACCCTTGATTTTAGAACCTTGTTCAAAGCTTAAGAAAGGTGATATGCTTAGATTAGAGAATGAAGTTGACATTATAGAATGAAGGCTATCAACACTAACCAGACTAGAACAACATTATCAACAGAAATTTCCTGGAAACCAAGCCCAAGAATGCCATTAGACTTAATTAGACCTAAACATTATTATTGAGATGCCTGTTAAACCTTTGGTTCCTATGGATCAAATATGAATATAGGCTAAGTATTCTAGCAACACTACTTTTTTAGTTGGATCCTAAAAATTTTGCAACTTATGTTCTTCTCTAAAACATTTGTTCAAAAGCAGGCAAGTGTGGTGAGGTTCAAATAGTAAGGGGATTAATGAAATATAGAGGAATTAAAAAGATACTTGGATGTAGTTGGATTGAAGGGAATAAAATGGTACATGATTTTTTGTGTAGGAGATAGATCACATCCAAAAACATGGGAGATCTATGCAAAATTGGAGAAATTGGCTTGGCAAATGAAGGCAACAGGGTATTTCTAGATTCAAGACTTTTACACAATGTTGTGGAATAGAAGAAAAAAGAATCATTTATCTACCACCATAGTGAAAAGCTAGCAATTGCATTTGGTTTGTTAAACATGGCCCCTGGTGCAACTATTAGAGTTGTTAAGAACCTTCGAGTATGTTCTAATTTTCACACTGTATCTAAATTCATATCCAAGATTGTTGCAAGAGAAATTGTTCAGAGAGATTTGAACCATTTCCATCATTTTAAATAGGGAAAATGTTCTTGTAGAGAATAGTGGTGATGCAAAATGAAACAATCTAAAAAATAGGCTTACACTATAATAATGTGCACTACATCAGATATCCAGTAATAACGAAGGGACATCCATCAAAGCATAACAACAAGGGTTTTTTTTGTCATATATTGTAGTTACAAGTGCCTTGCTAGACATACATGAAAATGTGGAAGCAATATACACAAGGCATGCAAATTATTTCAAAAAAATTCCTCAAAGAAATGTGATATTTCTTTTTATAGTTTAACTGTGATACCGTACCTTTTTGACATGATCCTTGTGGTGATGCAAGATGTTACCGCTACACCACACCATTATTGGTCAGCCTTCGTGGTAATGCGAGATGTTACCGCTGCACTGTACTGTGTCTTCTTGGCTCTTGTGGGGATTTGGGAGAAGTATTTGAGTTACCACCATAGTGCACATTTATTGTTAGGCCTTCGCAGTAATGTGGGATGTTACCGCTACATCGCACCGTGTCTTCTTGGCTCTTGCGGTATGGCGGTATTATGAAACTTGTCACAATAGTCTTATGAAACTTGTCACGACTATCTACTACCTTGACACAACAGTCTTATGAAACTTGTCAATATTTATGGGCACCTTTTAAATTACATTCAAATCTATAAGGAAACTATCCTATATGGATGACAGTCTCAAGAAACATGGCAATGGTTACACCAATAAATATTTAACTAGAAACCATGAATTTTCAATGCATAATGGAGAATATATAGAGAGTTAAGTCAGTGAGAAAACATCCTTGGAGAATTTTCATAAAAAGTATGACAATCTAAGAATTCATAGTATAAAATCATATACCCTCAAAGACCTAACAACCATAATAGACCTAGTGATAGCTTTCAAAGTCATAAGAATAAATTCATAAGAGAATAGATGCAAGAGCATGAAAAGACACTGAGATGGAAGGGAAGTTGGTAGAGTTGAAGAATCAAACTTGTAATGAGAAGGTAGGGAGAACAAAGTAATTTATAGTCAAGGACATCATGGCAGTTTCTCAGGTGACTATATTTGGGCAAGGAGAGAACTTAGTGAAAATATTACCATCAAAATAATAAGGATACTCAAAACCCTACCAAACCCTAGGGCATTTTTCATCACTTTGTAGAGATCTCAAACATGCATGAAAATATTTCACAGAGATTAAAATCATCTCTACTTTTGATGATCACAAAAAGTAACAAAAAGTAACAAAATTTAGATTTACAAGTGATGAAAAGTACATGGAAAGTATATTATGCTGAATTTATTTTTTTATAAAAAAATTAACCATTAACTATCCAATACAATCTAACAAAATACAAATATGTAATGAAATATTATGATTAAAAAAATGATAATTTTAACAGTTATCTTAAGGTAGACAACAAAATTTTGTGCAAGTGAAAAATAACACCCTTAGATTATTCTGAACAAATAACATTTTCATTTACATCATTTTCAAGCAACAATTTTTTAGATCTGTCCAGCTGTACAAAAATCAAATCAAATATGCAACGATCTCAAAGATCTGAAGGTTTAAAAATATGATATTGTTAGATCTATTCTTGGGTGTATCCTGCAAAATTCATCATAGAAGGATGGGTCATCACCTCATTTAGACCTGGATGTGGAACCGCCTTTGTTGTTTCCATAGAATCCAAAATAGGCCTAACAAATGCTGGAAGAAATAACCCTGTAAACACGCAAAAGGAAAAGCTAAATCAGTAGTAATTTACTAATTTTCATTTAACTTCTCTGTAATCATTTTAAGTACATGATTCTATTTTACTTTCAAGATTTATAATATGAAGTTTATCTATTCAAATAGCTTAAATAATTTTATGTTATAAAACTGATAAATAGGCTTTAGCAATTCAAAAAATTCCACTTCTAAAATTTTAAATATCTTTACTGTATCTATGTACTGTTGTTAGAGAGTTGCAAATTGTGAATTGTCTTATGTCCTATAGGACTGAGAAAGGAAGAACAATGTCAAATAGTTATTGAATCATAACAAACAGTCCAAAAACAATGAAAGTTACTGTCAAATGGTGACAAAGATCTATCCTCTAAGTCATTTGCGCATGGTGATTGAGAACACAATGAGTAAGAAGTAAAAGAGCACTGGATCATAGCACTGTAAAATGGTCATGAGTTATGCAATGAACTTCACTGTTCTTTTGATAAAAAAGGAGATTGAGATAATAACCAACATACTGATGTGCACAAAGAATGTTCATGGAGTGCAAACTTCCTTACAAAGCAATTACCACAACAGAGTTTGAGGTGAATTGCACCTGCTATTTTATGTCGATATGGATATGTTCTAACCTATAGTTAATTGTTGTAGCATAACAAATAGGCTAAATAGTTCATATACCATTGTTTCAAATTCTAAATTGCTATACCTTATTGTAGGAGCAAATCACAGGGGATTCTACACATAAGACACCATTGTTTCAAGTTCAAATTTTTTGGCTTTTTCACAATTATTTGCTTCATTTATTTTCTCTAAGACAACCTACTGTATAGAAGATGCTCTAAATATCATAGTAAAATCCTTTATTCTGGGATAACTATTCAAAATCTTTCCCATCATAACAATGAACAAAAGTTCATCATTCATTAACCTGAAATTTGCAAGAGTTTCATCAAATTCTACTTTTCCACTCTCTTTTCCATTCTAAATTTTATTCCCAATTTTGTCCATGAAGAACTTCCTCAGTTGTAGATCCTGTTGTTAGCCATAACTTTACCAGGTGTCAGGATAGCAAGTTGAACAATTGACAAAATAAGGCCAAATTTTGTCAATTGTTGCTTGGGTAAAAAATTTAAGCTATCCTCGACACCTGGTAAAGTTATGGCTAACAACATGATCTATAGGCTGAGGAAGTTCTTCGTGGACAAAATTGGGAATAAAATTCAGAATGGAAAAGCGAGTGGAAAAGTAGAATTTGATGAAACTCTTGCAAAGTTCAGGTTAATGACTGATGCTTTTGTGCATTATTATGATGGGAAAGATTCTAAACAATCATCCTAGAATAAAGGATTTTACTGTGATTCTGAGAGCATCTTTTATACAACAGGCTATCTTAGATCAAATAAATGAAGCAAACAATTGTGAAAGAGCCAAAAATTTTGAATTTGAAACAATGGTGTCTTATGCATAGACTCCCCCCTATGATTTGCTCCTAGAATAAGGTATAGCAATTTAGAATTTGAAACTATGGTATATGAATAACTATTTAGCCTATCTGTTATGCTACAACAATTAACTACAGGCTAGAACATATCCATATAAGCATAAAATACTAAGTGAAATTCACCTCAAACTCTAATGTACCTAAATATGGCAATACCTGAGCTTCTGGTGTTCTAGACGGAACCTATAGTGGAAAAGCATAGTCTCCATTTGAAAGAACAATCTTCGAAGCTCTTCCCTGAAATGAGGTTTGAAAAAATTAGAAGAAAAGAAATACCATAATTCTAAAGTAACAATTTGTATCAAGCCAAATATCATAAAGTATAATTAAAAAGACAAATCCTTACAATTGGACCTCAAATTGGACCAAGTAGATTTATGATTTTATCTTTAGAATGTAGGAAATTTCTCTATCGGAGCTTCACGACCTCAAATTGGATCTAAAATTAAAATGATAAAATTTATGATTTTATCTTTAGAATGTAGGAACTTCCTTTTTCAGAGCTTCACTACCTCAAATTGGATTTGAAATTGGTCCAACAGATTCATGATTTTATCTTTAGAATGTACAAACTTTCTCTATCAGATATTAAAGATCTCAAGTTGGATGTCCAATTGGAATAGAAGATTTATGATTATATCTTTAGAATAAAGGAAATTCCTCTATCGGATATTTGGAAATTGCTACACTCATATTCTGCTCCCCGGCGAAAACACTTGGAAGTGTTTCACACAGGCTCAAGGTACTCTCCAACCTAGTTATGACACCGATAGCAATCTAATTTTTCCTAAACCATCCATACCCGAACCTTGCATCACAATCTATTCTTTCTACACATAAAAATGCCATTTATTAACCCCTTCTAAATAAAACTCAAAATCATCATAAAACTATAATTAATAAATCATTTTAGCTTCAGAAAGAATCCGATGTCATTTACTATAAAAAAAAGCTATATAAATCACAAAAAAATCATGAAGCAATCCATCCAAAGAGAAAATAAGAAATACAAGGATTTGAGAAATATAAGTCCAAAGGGTTATGCTGTAACGGTAATGGAATCACCATAAGAGCACAACCGAGGAAAAAATTCTTGTGACTATAATTATGTGATCCATAACTCTATTGTTCATGTGGCACAGTTGTGCTATAACAAATATAGGATGCATTCATGTGTGACCCAAGTTTAATGTGGCTATGTTGTGATAGAAATGGAGGCACTCATATGAGCACAATTCATTTAAAAATCAGTATCATCATAATTAGGTGTCAATCATCATTGGGTGCATTCAAGTTGACTCAATTTTAACAGGTTGCGATGTAATGATAGCATGATCCAAGAGTGATTACCTCTTGCTGCAATAAAGAGCCTATAACTCTAGTTGATATGCAGAGTGATTGTGTTATATCAATTATGTAGTGCATTCAAACACAACCCATGTTTAATGGGCTATTCTAAAGAGTGATCAAGATTTTCTAAACCTTATGAATGTTACTTACAAGTGTACAACTTAAGCTACAAACCAAGTTTGTTACATACTTGAATGCAATCTTGGGTTACCACAAACTATAATAATGTGATTTGCTAATAACCATTATGGAAAGTATTAAAGAAAGACCCATGCTATATAGGATATATTTCCCTGATCAGGTCTACATACCTTAATGATCAAACACAAGCTTCCCACACACTCTAGGATACAATCCAAGATCATACCACAACCCTGTCAAGACAATTAATTTTTTGACCCAAGATTTAATACCAACAAAAGCATTGGTAAGAGCATGACTAGGGTACAAACCCTAGGCCTCCGTAGAAACATAAACAATAACTCTAGCGGATTAGTGAGGTTGCAATACCAGAAAGATTGAGACATTGTGGCCAATAACAAAAGATTGCAGCCAATAAAAAACACACTATGTAGCTCAGTGACATTTGTAAATGCAATCTATGGTAATAAGAATGACAGTCACTTGAGGTGTGACAATCAAAAAAAGGCTTAGCAGTGACAAGATAATAAAGCTCAAACCTTGCATAGTAAAGTGGAGATTTTAATAGTGAGTTTCCTTGCCCCCTTGCTGACCTTAAGGGTTTTTCAAATGCTTTTGGTAGTGTTAGACAAGGAAAATGCAATCAGGGAATGACTGTCCAAATGAAGTAACAGTGGTAATCACAAGTTCAATATTTCTTCTTAGCCATTGTATAATGGAGGTAGTGGATTGCATGTTTGAGCAACGTTTTGAGACTCATCAAAGATGGGAGAATAGTGAATTATAACTTGTGGACTGTGAAGTAGTGACAATAAGGTTGAAGGATCTTAAGACCCGCACTACCATGAAATAATGAGTCCCATGTAGTAAGTAAGTAGGCAGTCTATAGGGAATAGTTTGATTTTATAGAAGGATGCTCATGAAAGGAATCTTCAAGTGACAGTGAGTAAGTAGTTTGAGATTGCAGCTAAGGGTGCAATATCTAGTCTTAAAGGCAGTTAGCAAAGCAACAAATGTGCAAGAAAATAAAATCGTACACAACAAACAATTCACAATGTTATCTTGCATAATGCCTTGAGTTTGAAGAAAAAAATATCATTGTATCTTGATGAAAGTAGTGACCTTAATGGTCAATCACTGTCAACCATGATTTTAAAACATGCTATTATGCTTATGGAGGCAACATTTTAAGCAAGGTAGTGAGTGGTGGTTTGGAACAATGATAGATATGAAGGACTTGCTTTATATGCATACTATGCAGTCTAGCTTAAGACAACGTTCTTAGAAGATATTGAAAGTGGATTATGGAACTCAAGGGTTACCATGATAAGGATTAAAGAAAAGACTAAGATCTATTTAAAAGCCACTGTCATGAAGATATTAAAGATGTCACATGCAAAACCATAGCAGTTGGAGTAATGAATACAGTGCTAAAGAGAATAGTGTGATGGGGAAAATTTAGGAGATCTCCACATTATCTAATCACAGGAAAATACATCATTTATTTATTTTTTAAATTAAAAGAAATAATTCTAAACCCTATATAGGATACATTGATACTTCAAAAGCATCTGAAGGAATTTGAGATTATGCAAATATATGTCAATTAAATACCTAGATTACAAATAGCAGGGCAAACAATGTAACCCTTGTTTAGCAGAGCATGAATGAGATAAGCAACAATGAATCCTATGCCTCATGTTACACACATATCCTTATTGTTCTCTGTCATTATTTACTAAAAAACTTCTCCATTTTAGCGGGCTACGCCTGAAAATAAGGTTTCAACGAAGGTTTTAGAGTATGCTTATTAAAATGAAAACTCCATTCTGGTGGGCTACACCTGAAAATAAGATTTTGATGAAAGTTTTAGAGTATGTTTATTAAAGTTTTAGAGTATTTTGGTGGGCTATATTCTTGATTCCTTAAATGATTTATTCAAATGGATTGTGACTAAATAAATGAATAACTATTTAGTCATTTTTATATGTGTGACTAAATAATTTTTAGTCAACGACCAAATTAGTCATTTATTTACCCATTTATAGTTGAGTTGCAAAAATGGGTAGAATTTAGTTATTTTTAGTTGTTGTGACTAAAATTTTTAGTCACCTAGTCATTTATTTTCCAAATTCTACTAGTGATGAGAAGATGGACACTTTTCTTCTTTCTTTTGGCTTCACACGTTGCCATTTTTATCCTGTAGTGTGTATTTAGTGATAAGAGAGTGATCTTTTGATCCTTGTTCTATATGTGGATGATTTGATCTTACAGGCGGTTCATAATCCATGATCCAAAGTGTTCATTAAGCATTGATGGAGCATTTTTAGATGGAAAATATCGACCTTATGGACTACTTTCTTGATTTATAGGTTATTCAGTCTTCAAATGGGATTTCTATAATTTAGTAGAAGTATGCTCTTGATATGCTTCAAATATTTGGCGCACTTTATTGCAAGGCTAACCCCACATCATTTAGTTGGGTGTTGTATTGTCTGCCACTTGTACTAGTCCTTTAGTAGATGCTACATTATATAGGCAGTTGGCTGAAAATCTTTTATACTTGACACATTCATGTCTTGATATTTATTTTGTGTTTGGTCTTGTCTCTTGATTCTCAATGATCCACATAAGATTCATTGGAAATTTTCCAAATGTATTTTAAGATACATCTAGGGAACCTCACATTATGGTATTCACTATACATCAGGAGACTCTTAGATAGTTGGCTCCACTAACTTAGATTGGGCTAGTGATGTCAATGATATGGAGTCCACTTTTGGCTTTGTTTTTTTTCTTAGTTCTGGCCCCATTACATGGTCTTGTAAGAAGAAATCTTCTATTGCATTATCATCCATGAAGGTTGAGTATCGTGTAGTGGTTTTGGCCAACAAGGAGGTTTTGTGGCTTTTTTAGTCATTGACTAAGTATAGTTTTCCCCTTGATAGTCCCACAATTCTTTACTGCAAAAATCATAGTTCCATTCACATTTCTCACAATCCAGTGGAGCATCAGTATACTAAGCACATAGAGATCCACATGAAATTCATACGACAGTTGATTCAGGATGGTTTTCTCACCTTGGAGTACATGCCTACAAAGGAGTAGGTTGCAGACATCTTCATGAAACCTTTAGTATTGCCTCCTTACCTCTAGTTGTGATTGATGCTTGTGGTGAAAATTTTTATCCTTGGGAAGTCTTCATGAGACCTCCTTCCTTTATGATTTTTTTATACATACTTTCATCTCTCTTTAGGAGAGGATTTTTTCCCATGAGATTTTCTCCTTTTCTCTAGTTATAAGAGATTTCTTTGATTGTACATGGGTACCTCATTAGGCTTTATTTTTGGGACCCATTTGTTAGCATAAAAGATTCCTTTTATACACTCACTTAAGCTTACTTAGTATGTTTTTATCTAGTTACATTTATTTATTTAAGTAACTAGTTTATTTCCTATTTACTTTATTTTCTCTAGATTTGGATAAGCTTTCTAAGGTAAGTTTTCCTTCTTAGATACGCTTTCCTACTTTATTGAATATGCTAACTCTATTTAAACTCCATGCTTTATGTGAGATCATGGGTTACCTCATGCATTGCCTTGATCTATATAAAGCAATGGGTCTTTGTATATTTGTCAAGTACTCTCATTTTCTATATAGAATACAGTTTATTCCAGCATATTATTTTTCTTTCATGCTTTCCTAATCTTTCATTGTAACTTGGGTTTATTTAATAGTAAATCTTACATGGTATTTGAGCCTTCATGATTGATAGGATTTATTTTTAAAAATATTAAGTGTAAATATTTATTTTTGGTAGCAAAAGAGTATGCTCTTCTCTTGCATCCTCAGATGATCTAGAGAATCAAAAAATATGAAAAAAAGACTAAATTTCGAGGGTTTAACATCTACCTTTTTAGTTGCATGTGTGTTGCATGTATGTTTTGTATCCTCCTAGATTTAATATATACCCACCATCATGTTTAGAGCAATCGAGAAAGTCAGATAATCCTCTCGTTTCGCCAAAATTAGATTTCGAGGGTTTAAAATCTAATTTTTGAGTTGCATGTGTGTTGCGTGTATGTTTTGTAGCCTCTTGGCTTGAATCTAGAGTCACCATCATGTTTAGAGTAGTCAAGAAAGTTAGATCAACTTCTCATTTTGAAAAAATCAAACATAAGAGGCTAGATTGATTGAGGCACGAATCAAGAATCTTTTGTGAGCATCCTGGCATGCTGTTGAAAATTGGGGCATTTTGAGGCAAAACAGACTATCCCATTACATCCGAAAGGCCCAAAAACACCTATTTTCATATAAAGATTTGTTGACTTTCAATAGCTTTGACCTTGATTGATTTTTCTGTCGGAAGACATCATCTTGATGTCAACACCTGCATGCCTAACTGAGCATTTTTTTCTGGAGGCCATATCTTTTCACCAAAACATCAGATTTTCACATTCGAATAGGCAATGGAAAGCTAGTTCAAAGCACTTGATTATGGTGGAGAAACAATTTATATATTTTTCTATTTAATACCTATTTCTTTCCAATCAAGGATACATATTCCTCTTTTCTAATCATGAAGCCATAACTTGCACCCATGAGCTCCGTTTTTTAAAATTTTCCAAGGTGTGGCAAGGTTGTTTGTGTCTATAGGAAATTTTATTTAAAGGAAACCAGTCATGGATAAAGATGTAAACCATAATCCTTAGATGCCTTGTGTTGCATGCTCTCCTTATTGTTTGCATGCTCTTTGTTTTTCCCCATTTTTGGTTCTTTGAAAATTGTAACACGTTAATCAAGCACCACATGATAAAGTACCATATCAAAAGGGGATTTAGGGGAATTATAATACACAAACTTCATAAAGTTCCATTATAGGGGGCATAAGCATCTAGTTGTTTTATTATATTAGGTAAGCATAATAAATTGGATGAGAGTGTATTCACATGGCATGCACTATGATTCCATCTCCATATTGATGACAATTTTCATGAGTTTTATCTAAATTCTCTAGTTTCTCTTGGTTGCATCTTTCTCATGACTTGACACATTTTGGTTCACATCTCAAATTGAGAGCCTGTGGTTAATGATCTTGAATCTTGCATTTGATTCACATTGGGTCACATCTTAGTTTGAGTACCATTCATTGTGGTTAATGTTCCTAAATACTCATGATACTTGCTCCCATGGATCATTTTTGTCATAATTTGGCATCTTCATTGAAATACACATGCAACTTTCAAATTATTTCATCAGTTATCTCCTATGGGGAGGCCATATTTTATACTTTTGTGATAGAAGTAATCCTTGGAGGGTCATAGCTAGTCCTTCTTCTATCCTTCTTTCCTTAGTGCATTATTTTTTTCTCTAGTTATGAGAGTTTTCATTTTTTTTGTACATGGGTACTTGATCAGGCCTTGTTGTCGAGACCCATCTTTGTAGCTTCTACAGGATTTTATCCTAAGTTGCACTTAAGGGGGGTGGGAGTGATAGTGTAAAATATTCCTTTTTTACACTCACTTAAGCTTACTTAGTATGTTTTTATCTAGTTGTATTTATTTATTTAAGTAGTTAGTTTATTAGCTATTTACTTTATTTTCTCTAGATTTTGATAAGCTTTCCTTCTTAGATATGCTTTCATGCTTTATTGCATAGGCTAACTCTAGTTGAACTCCATGCTTTATGTGAGATCTTGGTTTACCTCATGCATTGCTTCGCTCTATATAAAGCAATGACTTTTTGTATATTTGTCACGTACTCTCGTTTGCTATATAGAATATAGCTTATTCTAGCATATTGTTTTTCTTTCATGCTTTCCTAATCTTCCATTGTATCTTGGGTTTATTCAATAATAAATCTTACACCATTCATGTTTTATTTGTTTTTATATACATTAGGTTTTTAGATTTTTTTAGCTACTCCCTAAGTGACACTTAAGGGGGGTATTAGAGTAATCATGTATTAGCTAATATTTAATTAATTTTTAATTGATTATTAGGATAATTTCACTTCATGCACTTAAGCTAAACTTAGGAATGGGCGGGTGCATGAAGTTGGTCGCACTTTTGTGGCCAAATGGGAAATTTTTTTTGAAAAGAGATAACGCGAGCGCATTATAACTTGCTTGCGTTATTTGATTTTAAAAAAAAAAAAAATTGAAATTTGTATCATTTTCTTTTTACTATTTCTCAACTCTGCCCGCGGCCAAAAACCCTCACTTTCGTGCTCACGTTCTAGGAGGAAGGATTTCTACATATTTCATCAACAACAGTTGGATTTTCTTGGCAAATATGGCGCCACGATGACGAAGAGATGCAGGAGGTAAGTATTGTTTGCTATTTGTTTTGAGTTTGTTAGTTTGAAATTGATTTTGTTTGTTTTAGGTTAGATTTGATTGTTTTTTTTTTAAATTGTAGGAAATCCTACAAATCCTCAACAAGAAGAGGAGGCAAATCCTCAACAACAAAATCCTCGACAAAATCAACCTCCCCCACCATTCTCTCAACACCCTCCTGGCACTCAAGAAAATTTGAGGAGTGAAATTGAGAACAATAGAAAACAACTTGAGGATCTTATCAGTAGGTTGAGTGATCCAAATGCTTCAACCACAGAAAGAATGCTTCTAGCAGATTCATTGAAAGATATGTTAAAAAATGTAGATGCAATCACCCAACAAATATCTGGATGGAAAGATAGGAGACAGACAGCCAGGGCATATTATGCAGACAAATTATCATATAAACAAGTAAAAGATTTAAAAATTACTAAAGGTGATTTGTGCTCTCTATTCACTGACCCTAAAACAAATCAAAATATTACCCTCAATGCAAAGAGGTTTCATATTCATTGGTGCCACCACCAAGAGATTAAGAATCATTTTTATGAAAGATGGTATATGGTCTTTGATTACCCACCATGCAATAATTGTGAAGTCCCCCAATATTTTCTTAGGAAACTATACAGTGAGTTTGTATTGAACCAAATACCAAATTATTTTGATATGAGGGAGTTCTAGGGGAGAGGTGGGGGGTCAGCTCAAGATAGGCCCGGTGCACAGCCGGATCCTACATGGCAAGGGAGACAACCTCTCGCTAGGCTGCCTCGTGAGCAGATTGTGATGCATGTCATTGCGAAGGAGAGTGCTGACATAGACATTGCAGGCGATCACAACTTTGACCCAGAGTGTCATCCATCACACTAGCCCTATTGTACAGCACCATCCAGGGGAGTCTTCAGGTGGTGGCCTTCAAACCCATGTGTGTCAATCTTGCGGGGTGACTTGTTTGTATGACCCTAACGGCACTCAGGAGGGTGCTACGCAGGATCCATATGCTACTACACAGCCTGATCCATATGCATCTACGGGGATGGAGAGGACGGTTGACATTTTGCATGATGCATATGGCATTGACACTCAAGTAAAATTCAGCATGTTCATTGAATTTAAATTATTAAATTTCAATTGTGAAATGCAAGATTAACTAATTTAGTTTTATTATTTTAATAAAATTGCAGGGTCACAGTGTAGAGACTGGATACACCAGTCATCCACCTACTTATTTTTGCAGTACACCTATCAGTGGGGTATGTAACTAGTAAACAATTATAAATTTATTACATGTTAATAGCATTATTTTACAAATGGTATTTTAATATGTGATTTTGGATGAACAGGGGTAATGTTGGAGGTTTCAAGGAAACACTCCTAGTGCCAGGAATTTGATCAAATGTTCACGGGTAATATAGAATAAAGAGAACTTAACTAATGAATTCTAAGCTTAATAGATTTGTGTAGTTTATATTCATATTTTTGGTTATGTTGCATTACACATCATTCAAACTCAAAGCATTACTTCAAATTCGATAACTAATAATCATAAATATATAGTTTAATACTTGTACTCAAAATTTTGTTCATTAGATCTCATACATTATAAGTCATCACGTGGATCGCTATTGTAACTTTTTGTGATTGAATAATTTGTTGTTTTATTTTTTAGATGTTGGTGACAGAAACACCGCCAAGCGTTCGAGGGCAATGGATATTGGTGTTTCCTCTGCTATACAATCCTCGATGGCTTTGATAGGGGAGGTATGAGGCAAATTACTAAATTTCAATTTACATTCATTGTTATAGATGAACTATTTCTAGTGAAAAATAAAACCATTATTGATTCATAGTTTAATTCCTATTTGGATGGTTTATACAGGGCTTGAGCACACCTCAACATCAGCGTGCAAATATTTCCATCAAGGAAGGTGATCGTGAGATGGTCGTAAGTGATTATTTTGTTAAATATATCAATTTTTATAATGTAATTTCTATATATTAATGTCTTTACTTCTTATTGTAACAGTTAAAACTTCACCAGGAGCTAAACACTAGGAGGAGCAACAGAGCACCGCCGAGCACAGCGTAAACGGGTGATAGGCTTATTGCCAATGGATCGCCAAGCAAAGGGAAATAAAATTGTATTTGAACCAGAGCATGGAGAGAAATGAATTTGAATGTAGAGCCCTTTGTTGTATGCCTACATGGAAATTTTGTACATATTTTTGTATTGGATATATTTGACATTGTATGCCTATATGGCATTCTCAGTATGCCTATATGGCTATTTTGTAACTATATTTTATACTTATATCGACATATATTGATGTATGCATACATGGCTATTTTCTTTTAATACAAATCTTTTTTATCGATGGTGTCCATATTTGCATTATAAATTCATGGTTCAATAGATATGAGTTACGTGTATTCAAGTGTATACTTTACAACTTATGCACATATAATTTTTGACTTATGTGTGAACATCGAAAAGTGTGAAAATTTATGTGTGCAGAAGTCAAATGTAAGCCAATTTTGCAATTCTCAGTTCTTGCATACTCGATCTTATGGAATTATTCCTTCCTAGCACATATTGTGAATATTTCTCATTTGATGCAGAAGACAAATTCCTCATTTTTGAACCACTCATAGAAAAGAGATTCACAATAATACTTTAGCATTGGAACACTACTCCATACTTCTCTTGTTTAGACCATAAAGGATTGAAAATTCTTAATTTGATGCAATGATAGTCCTGAGATGATAATTTATATAACCATGCCTATTTTGAAACTTCGCATCTAATACTGCATCAACAAGAACTTAAGAAGTGTTGCATAAGAGTGTTAGGTTTGATAGGCCTTCTCATCCCTAAGGGAGGAGAGTCTGCATCTTGAATTTTGAACAAAATTTTAAGAAGCAAACATTTTACCTAAAAGATTCAAACCTAGATGACATATTTGGCTAATTCTATCTTGAAAATTATCAATGCGTTCAAACTCTAAAGGAGATTCTCCCTGAAAAGCAAACTTTACCCTTTTTCCCAAGGAAAGAAATTGCAACAAGTTGCATGATTTATCTTATTTCTTTCTCACAGTTCCTGGTCAATCATTCATGGCTCAGGATAGTTCCGTTCCAAGGCAAGGACACCCAAAAAATCATTGAGATTCTTCTACGATCTGCAAGAAAAAGGTTTTGGCTCTTTCACAATGTAAATAATTATGTAACATTGTTTTCTTGTTTTCCTTCCACATAGAAAAATGTTCACACTTTTCAGATTGATCAATGATCAATAATGGTTGATTATAAACACTTGAATTTTTTATGTTTGAACTTTAATTTATAATTTTGTATCATGAAATTCGAGTATTACTATTATTTTATGTTTAACTATAGAAAGTGGTGGTGTATTTTTTGCTATGTTATTTGACTATTAATATGGTGGTGTATTTTGAACTTGATTCTTAACATAAATATGTATATATTTCTAATTTTTATATGTTTTGTATTGCGAACCCAAAAGCGAACTCAACCCAAAAAAAATTCGAACGATAGTCGGGTTCCTCTGACGAACCCAAAACTAAACCGATAACTTAGTAAAAAATAGATTTTTGAAGTTTATATTCATAACGTTGATTACATTGCATTGCACATCTTTCAAACTGAAAGCATTGCTTTA
>VDFB02041680.1:47719-68558 GCA_007258455.2 Sequoia sempervirens
CTATGGATGCTTGGAAAAAATCTATCAAAGCATACTAATAATCAATAGCATAGAAAAGGCAGCAAACTGTTTGAAAAAAAGCCTCAAAGAAATGTGGTCTCAATGGTGATGGAATTTCATGACAATCCATAGCAATTTGCTTGTCATGGCATTCGTCATGCCATTCCATCACCATGAAACCACATTTCTTTGAGACATTTTTCAAAGAGTTCACTACCTTGTCTATGCTAACACATTTTTCATACATGTCTATCAAAGCATTTTATCAAGTAGTTAATTGCCTTGCTACTATGGCTAAAAGCCTAAAACAAGTGCTTTCAAACAAGCTATGGATGCTTGGAAAAAATCTATCAAAGCATAATAGTAAGCAACAAGTTGATGCAATACAAAGATTTCCAAACCACTCAACAACTCAGGGGACTCTTGTCCCAAACTCATCTTGGAGAAGATCAAACAAAATTTCAACATTTCATCAGAAATCTACTTTTCATCCACTCAAATTCTCTTATCATTCATCATTCATCCTTCCAAAAATTTGTATTCCAATTGACTCATTCAAAGCAAAAAACCATTTTAGAAAACTTTGATTCAATCAATTAGATCAACATGCATTTCAAAAAAACCATTTTCAACAAGGCACTCTTCCATTCAATCAATTCATTCAACTTGTCCCAAATAGTCAATCCATCATTACAATTGGCTTTCAGAATTTTACCAAACCATCAAGCACTGTGAACATCATTATTACAACTAATACAAATCATGAACTTGCTCTCTTAACTTTGTTCTGACTAAACTTACAATTTCATGTATTATTTTACACCAAGTCTCCTCACTGTCCAACTGTCAAAACAACATATCTCACTTCTAAACCCTTTCCAAGACTCCATACATCCCTGACACCATCACTTAGACAACATTATCCCAAAATCAACTCATCGATCACTGTTAGGTCAGACTTCTATTCTCTAAGCAGTCAAGGCACTACTTCTCAATGAGACATTCATGCCCTAAATCGGGTAAACCAAACACACTAGTTTCAAAACCCAAGATCCAAAACACTTTTAGAGACCTCTTAATGCCCATGTCCTCATATCAAAAACTCATAATAACTTATATTGAAGAAATAAGCAGTTTTTAGTCTAAACGTTGTAAAAAAGGCTACTAAAATAGGCCTGATTTTCAAAGAAGACCCCCTTCAAACATCCACAAAACACTTAAAACCTCAAAACAGTCATTAGACATAACACAAAACTCCCAATTTATCCATTTTCAGGGATTAAAAGACTCCTTTTGACAGTATATTGACAAACCCTTGTTTATAGGGTGAAAAACTCAAATATCAATGAGGGTTTCCTGTATAGGCTACATGCAAGCCTCAAAACCTCCAGCCAACCATTGGAACATGTCAAAATACATTTGAAAAGGCATTTGGAAACATCTTCTAACCCATGCACTTGTTCTTTCTCCATTGTCATGCTGGAAACTGTTCATTTTGACTGGAAAACTCAGAATTTCCTATGTAGCAGCAGCTCCTTCAAGGTATTCTTGCTTTTTCCTCCACTCACAAACATAAAAACATAACAAATAACCTATCCCTAACCTACTCCACCAATCTACCCAATCTACATTGGTGGAGTAGTGTGGAAATGCCTTATAAGACTCTCAAAACTCAATGCACAGGATTTCAGACCGAACCATAAGAAGAATGCTCAAACAAACATTAAATTTATTGGATTCCTTCCCAAATGGATGCAAAAAAATGGTGATTCCCCAACCTACTAGAAACAATCTAAATTTGAACCCTAAACTCTTGCACAGTCCGTACAAGTTAAGAAACAACTAAAAAACACAAAAAATAAGCTAAATCAGGGAACTCTTTGTTAATTTAATTCTTCCATAATACAATGATCTCTTTGCTCGGCCTTTACAATGCTTTTAAATAAGTTTCCAACAATCAACTACCTCTTCATCTTCCTTGAATGACCTATGACTCGTCCTCTTCCTTGATTTTCTTGATTTTCTTGTTTTGTCTCTCCACATTCCTTATTTTTCTCTCTTTTACATATTTAGCATTTTGACAATATTACACTTTGTGCTTTTTCATGCCATGATTACATTTAATTTTGGCATTACATGGACTTAAATACATTTTTGAAAAATTATCCTTTTGAAGGCATTACATGACTTAGGTGCTTCTGCACCACAAGCTATGGTCTCGTGGTTTTTTTTCACAGCAACATGATTTGATTCACATTTTTTTCACGTGAAAATCAACGTGAACCAAATTTTGTATTATGGAGCTATATTAAGCTGCCACTTTGAAAACCAATGTAACAATGATACAAAATAATGTTTGAGACTACAAGAAGGCATCAAAATGGCTAGTGTACTAAACAAATTCTTATGATTTACAAATAATGTTGATAACTCTACTCAGTTGGCTTCTTTTTTCAAAATCATACAAATTAAACCCTAGCATCAATAAATTGTATATCAAGCTACCACAATTCAAGTTACATTAGGCCCATATCACTGAGACACAGCCTGAACAATAGGAGGAATGGCCTATTTCAACATACTACACTCAAACCCTTAAGGGATCGATCTGGTTGAACATAGCTCAGAGCAATTCCACGTGTTTGGGTGTGAAAGAGGACCATGCCTAGCATAAACATGCCTACTCAGATGCGTTGGAACAGTCTGTTTGGTCACACGAGTTGCAGAAAAAAAATTGCACCACCTTGCAACTTTCCACTGCTTGCATTTGACACTTTTTCCATCAACTGAAAACTAGACACCACGGGAAAACCACTCTGATATAACGAAAACTGAGAGAGTTTATTGTAGAGGGGCCCAACGTGATCCCATGGAATCAGACGAGAATTTTATAAGTGTCATGGTGTCCGAGTAACCTCATGCTGAAGTTTGCAGCCATTTTGCCCTTTGGACCCTTAAGGGATCGATCTGGTTGAACATAGCTCAAAGCGATTCCGCGTGTTTGGGTGTGAAAGAGGACCATGCCTAGCATAGACATGCCTATTCAAATGCGTTGGAACAGTCTATTTGGTCACACGAGTTGCAGAACGAAAATTACACCACTTTGCAACTTTCCACTGCTTCCATTTGACACTTTTTCCATCAATTGAAAACTAGACACTACGAGAAAACCACTCCAAGATAATGAAAACTGAGAGAGGTTATTGTAGAGGGGAACAACACAATCCCATAGGATCAGACGATAATTTTCTAAGTGTCACGGTGTCTGAGTAACCTCATGGTAAAGTTTGCAGCCATTTTGCCCTTTGCACCCTTAAGGGATCAATCCGATTGAACGTAGCTCAGAGCGATTCCGCGTGTTTGGGTGCGAAAGAGGACTATTTCTAGCGTATACATGCCTATTCAAATGCGTTGAAACAGTCTGTTTGGTCACACGAGTTGCATAACGAAAGTTGTACCACTTTGCATCTTTTCACTACTTCCATTTGACACTTTTTCCATCAACTGAAAACTAGACACTCCAAAAAAACCACTCTGAGATAACGAAAATTGAGAGAGGTTATTGTAGAGGGGCCCAACATGATCCCATAGGATTAGACGGGAATTTTCTAAGCATCACGGTGTCTGAGTAACCTCATGCTGAAGTTTGTAGCCATTTTGCCCTTTGGTCCCTTAAGGGATCGATCCGGTTGAATGTAGAATGGAGTGATTCTGCATGTTTGGGTGTGAAAGAGGACCATTCTTAGCATAAAAATACCTATTTAGACATGTTGGAATAGTCTGTTTGGTCAAACGAGTTGGAGAACGAAAGTTGCATGATTTTGCAACTTTTCAGAAGGCAAAAAGACACCTAACCTTCAAATCTTGCTTCCAAACTTTTACCAAACCTTGGTACACTTTATTCATCTTTATTTTGACATGAAAAAATTTAAAACACCTTCTTACAACACTATTTAATCATATTTCACAATTGCTTGCACTAGAAGACCAAATTTGGTTGTAAGTGCTAAAACACTAAATTGGGTGTAACATGCAAACCACAATGAATATTTACAAGATAAATACATTTTAGGGTACCCATTTTGGCCATTAAAAACATATATTTTTTTTAGATACACTTATTTTGGAACACATGCCTGCTATCCCAACTTCTTTGCTTCTAAAGAACCCCAAATAGGCCATTTTAACAAAGAAAGTAGTCTTTAATCATCACCAAAATACCAACAAACCTAAAATAGTATTTTACCATGTGTAAAAACTTTCAAATAAATAAGTTTCAAGATGGAAAATGCCTAGCAATACACAAAATCTGTAAACTCTTGATTATAGGGTGAAAATCATAAAAATCAGTGAGGGTTTCAAGTATTTCACTCTAAGAAACCTCAAACACTCCAGCCAACACTTGGATCATGTCTTATTATGTCTAAAAATGATTTTAGAATCATTTCCATAGACATGCATTCATTATTTCTTCCATACCCTGCATAAAACCTCCATTTTTGGATGAAAAACTCAGATTTTAGCTTTGTAGCAACAACTCCACCTTTGCATTCTTGACTTCCCTACACAAAATGACTCAACCAAAACAATAAACTGATGCAGATAAGGATTGGAATCTTTCAACAAACACATTTAGATTAGTCCCAAGTAATGTGCAAAACTCCAACTATCTATCCTAATAATTATCTCCTTTCAACTAGGTCTACTCTAGTAGCCATACAAACCATGTTTTTGGGCTTTATCACTTTAGCTTCCCAAATGAATTCCCAAATAAATGAATGTTTTTGAAGGCATATCAACTAATGCAGAGCAGGGTGGAGGAATACAAATTCAGACTTAAGAACCAAGAAACCAACTCAGGTTCATATATCTAATCCAACTTCCATAAGGTCAGCACTATAGTCTTCCAATTCACCACTGAACAACTAAAAGATCAATTTCTTAAAGAGAATTGTTAAAACATCCATTAATCATCCAAATAACATTCATACTTCATCAAGAAGACAAATCCAAGCTTCCACCTAAGATTCATTTTCCAAAGCTTAAAGAAACATCAAGGTATCATGCTTAAGGGCTACAAGAACTAGCCCAATTTTACAAACAAACCCACCTTTAAACTTCTTGTCATAAAAAGATCTCCTAGACAGTCACAAATTGTGCTTCAAAACCAAAAATTTTTTGGTCAAATACTCTGTACAAGTCTGCTAACCTGCTGCTCCAACAAACCCTCATTTTCCCTCCTAAAATCTAGGGTTTCTCAAGATCTTCACTCAAACAGCCACAATACACAAAATCAAAACATAAAACATGTTTCCCTAGGTTTGATAAGACCTTCCAACCCTTCCTAAACTATATCCCAACACAAATCCATGAAAAGATAACTTGAAACCAGCATTTTCACATAGAAACTTAACATTTTCTGCCTAGACATCATAAGAATTTGGACTTAAAGACTCCCCCTCACCAAGAAAATTCATTCCACACCTAATATACATGCATGCAAGTCTTCCCACCAAGTCACATGGCTTTACAGTAGGTGGGAAGACAAAAATTACATTTTTTTAATCACAAAATAGTGATAAATCTGTTAAACGGGCTGCTACAGAAAAATTAGTATTTCTCCCTCCAAAACGAATATTGGAAGCCCTAAATGGAAGCAAATGGAAGCTAATTCACAATACTACATGAAAACATGAATGAGAAAGCCTTCTAATAATGTACGGATCCGTATAGGTGAAGGAAACTCTGAAAATACAGTAAAATCAGGAAATACAATGAAAAATTAGAAATAAAGCGTTGAAAACTTTGAATCAAACATTAACCAAACTTTTTGTATTGAATAATTAGCCTTGAATGGACTTAAAATAGAAATTACAATGTCTCTTGATCTTCCCCAATGCATATGCTTTCCTTTTGAACTTCTATCTTTTTGTCTTCCACTAAAATTGCATTACAAGGTTCACTTTTTGAACTTTTTGTCTTTTTGTAAGACTCACATTACATGATAAATGGTTTGTAAAGCCCTTATTTAACACAAATAACCCTAAAACACGTAAATTACAAGGTTCACCACATGAATCCCCTTATTGATTAACTTCTTTACATCATGACTCAATTGACCTAATACATACAAAAATGGTATTGAATCCTTATTAAATGAAATAGAATGACCTCAAACCATCTGAGAACACCCTAAATGATCAAATGACCAAATAATAGAAACCACAAGGCTTCAAGTTTTGAAAAGATGGAGTTGGTGCTTCTGCTTTCAAAAGTATGATTTCCAACAACATACAACGTTCACAAGGCCTTTTTGAAAGCATATCAACCTCCTCAACTGACTACAACCACTTTTCAACTTCTTTTACAAGTGTGACCCTTCAACTTCTAAGTATTTGCAAAATGACAACTTTTGGTTTGACAACATTACATTGTTATGTGCAACTTTTGACATATTGATGTAAATGACTTCATACCTAAACTAGTGACCTTATGATGGCCTCATTACATCATCTTGACCCTTACATTATGAATTTACATACATTTTCACATTTAGGCCATTCAAGGCTTCATTACACCAAATTGACAACATGCTAACATGACATTGCAACCTCATATCCTACCAACCCAGATTGACTTAAAACACTTCCTAATGGTCCTTGTGACCTTATTACAACATTCTTCATGGACTACAAATCAAAATTTACCACTTGACCACCTTGTGGTCCTGATTGTCCTTGGTGCTCCTACACCATAAACACCCTACTATAACCCTACTCCAGTGATCTACAGGCCTAATTCGGTGGAGTATGCTTTATTTCTTTACTTGACTCTCAAAACCTCAAATTGAAGGTTCCAAACTAAATTTCAAAAAATGTGCTCTAACAGTGGAAAAACTCAATGGATTTTCTTCTAGATGGACTCAAAAGAAACCTAATTCTTTGTATTATCTTAATCTACAAAGGACAAGGCTTAAATCTACTGTACAGGCAATACAAAGCTAACAAAACTGAAAGAAAACATAGAAATTAATGAACAGGGATCTTTTATTGCAAGATTTTGTTCAAATCAGAATTGAGATTCGTCAAGATCATCAAAATAAGGATGTTGCATTTCTTTTCTGATTGATATTCTCTTGGATGGCTCATAAATCTGCATTTTCTACAAGGAGGGACCAATCAATTTTTACTAGTTTAGTTACAGATACGCAAAGGAAAAGAATAAAAAGAAATAGCTCATCCAAAATAGATGGAAGACACTTACAGATAGGCATGGCAGTCTCTCAACTTAGTCAATCTTGGTCATACATCTTCACTGGGAGTTCCAAGATACCTATTGCACACAACACCTCTCATGAATAGAATTTCTTGAAATTCGAGATGCTCTTATAATGTCTACGTCATAGGTGGTCATGATAAGGTTAAATTCAAATGAATAACTTGAAATTGCCTCACTAAGCTTCACACGCACTTTTGTAATGGCTTAAAATCATAATTGAGATTTGTCAAGATCATCAAAATAAGGATGTTGCATTGCTTTTTTGCTTGAGATTCTCTTGGATGGCTCATAAATCTGCATTTTATGCAAGGGGAAACCAATCAATGTTTGCCTGGTTACATACAGATACACAAAGTAAAATAAGATGATAGCATTGGCATCAACCAAATTGACGTGGATACAAGTATAAATTAATAAGAATCGCCATGCATATACTTACAAATTAATCCAATGAACCATCTGGGTCTGCTCTACTCTTTATTGTGTCAAGTATTGCCTCATGGTCAGACTCACAGACCTTCCACAAGGTCTTGTTCAAAGGTCTACCTCCATATTTGGTCAAATGAACATTGGATGCCACGATAAGGTTTGAGTAATGAAGAATCTTACGATGCATGTCAAATTCCTCAAACAACCAATGTTTAACACTATTATGTGGGTACCTTCTCAACCACGCTCCAATAACAACAATTAAGCCTATAGGGTATTCAATGTTTTCTCCATCTATAATTGAGGCTTCCAATTTTATTTTTCCTCAACACAACACAAGTAATAGTCTATACCCTCTTCGTTGTCTTCATTTGCAATAACTGCATAAACATGCCCTGCATTTATATGTGTGGCATATCTCTTGAAATTAGTCAACATTATGAATACAGTACAAAGTAACATAACAATATGGAATTTCAAATACTAATCAAGTAGATATATTACCTGGTTGAACTATATTTGATACATGGTCAAAGTCGACCGATGATTCCATCTGGGTTAGTTCCAATGCCATCGAAGGGCGATACGTGTGAAGTGGGCTAAGATAACTTGTCAACCATTTTTCAACCCACTCCCTTGACTCACAATCATTCCAGGCTTGCATTGTACATGAAGAACAAAAGCATGCCATCTTACGTGTATCGATACTCCATGAACCTGCATTTGAGCTAAGGAAAGAGTGCAACTCACTTGATCTTGTTAGTGTACAACAATCCTCATATGCTGCAATGTTAGTTTCATCCATCAACCAAAAAAATCTATGAATTGAAGACGTACCTTCATTACTTGGACCCATCGAAGCATTACACCACTTGACGATTGATCTTGCATCTGTTAACTATGCACTGTCTTTATACTTTAACTCTTCTCGTGCTAATGCTCTTTTCACGCATGCTCCTGCACCGTCATGCTCCCCCCTTCCATGTCTGGCCTCACAAAAGTTCCACACATGTTGAACATGTGTAGTGAGATGCATCCTACACATCCAGTAGAACATGTGCGCGTTCTTGAACTATGTTGCACAGTTATCTGACCATATTATATGCCGACCGTATGATATTCCCATTTGATCCAAATGAATGTAGAACATCTGGAAGCAACCTTGCACAAACTCTGGAGAATGCGTGCGATAATCACTAATATAAAAGTGATACTCCCTCAATACCTTCCTTTGGTCCTCTGTATTATTAGTTGCATGAATGAATGCTATGTGCACGAATATTGAAACCTGTGTGGAGTTGTAATACTGTGACTGCACCTCACATTGTGGTTGTAGAGTGTAGTTCTCTGCAAATTCAACCACTGATACTATGCTACCAAGTGGAAAGTGGTGGATCTCAATTGTGTTTATGGTTTGTCCTTGATGACAAAATCTCTTTCAGTTGGTTCTCTTTGATGATCAGTCTCAGTTTGGATCCTTCTGCTTTATTTATGGCACCTCTTTGATGACTTTGCAATTGGCTTACATTCAGATAGTTTCAGATTGGTTTCTCATGCTTTATCCTGGTACAGTTTTGCCTATATGGTTTACTTGTCTTGGCATTCAGTGGATAGTTTACATTCATAATTTTAATACCTTATGGTACTGATCAGTTTGAGCTTTGTGCAGTCTCAAGTTATCTTATTTGTACATTGTTTCGGTGACAGAAAAAGAACATATCGGCATGAGAATGCTAGGGTCTCCCCGATCCATTTTTTCTGATAAACGTTTGTGTTGCCTATCGGCAAGACGTTTCTGATGTCATAACAATTTGATTTTACATACAGGCAGCTTTTGGCATGACATTCACGTGGTCTTGGCGACAGAGGAAAGGTCTATCGGCATGAGTATTTTTCACCAGGGAGAGGTCTTTCTGAATGATTCAGGTCTCACCGACTAATACATGAGGTGGTTCATCGGCGTAAGTAATCCTTCATCGGCATTGTGTCTTGGCAAGTTTAAATTGTTACATCGACCGACTGGCACATTAAAGATTCACTTCAGCTAGACATATTGCTTTCAGTGTGAAGTCATAGTGATTGTACATTGTCACACCGACCGATGGCGGGAAGATACATTGGTAAGTGTTAGGGTTATCAAAGTGAGGTCTTGGTGAGTGACCTTCGGTCTCGCTGACATTACACATGGATTTTCATAGGCAGCTTTCGACAGGACTTCTCTTTTGTTTCAGCGACAAAAAAGGATCATATCGGCATAAGTTATACCATCAGAATGATGTCTTAGCAAACTCATCATGTCTCCTCAACCGGAAACAAAGGGTGCTCATCAGTGAAATTTTTTTCTTCTTTGTAACATCTTGGCGAGCTTACTTTAGTCTTGCCGACCGCCGGTGGAAAAATTGCATATCGGCAGGAGGTCTCATCTTCGATATAATGTCATAGCGAACCCGTCAGGTCTTGCCGACTAAGTCTTATGAGGGGCTTTCGGCGAGAGGTTGGTATTGTCTCAGCGACTCAGAGTCAATAAATATTTTTGGTATGACATAGTGTGCTCTCCGAGAGGTCTCCCCGAGAGCGATATGTCACGGCGACAAGTTTGATCATGTGGGTTTTCGGTAAGACACAGGATGCTCTACGAGAAGTCACCCCGACTATGCATTGTCTCAACAAAGGTGGATGAAGGATACATCTTGGAGAGAGTGTGTTTTTGTCATAGCGACTCATAATGGATAAGGTCTTTCAGTGAAACATAATGAAATCTACAAAACGTCTCCCCAATAAAAATTTGTCATGACGACCCACATGAGAATGAAGGTTACATTTCGGTGAGAGAACTATTTTGTCTCAACGACCAGAAGAATGTTACATAGCTCTCGGCATGACATAATGTATTCATTATGACTTCTCCCCGACTTTGATGGGTCATGGCGAAAGCGATAACTAAGGGGAATGACTGGCGATTTAATTGCCTTCGGCAGGACTATTTGGATGTCTCGGCGAACGATTAACAAACTCTGTCACTGTGGCCGACATGTGAATTTCTAAGTATAGTTGTAGGTCGACATCATTGCTTGGCATCGAATCTTAGAACAGTTACATGGCAGAATATTCTCTGAGAATTGAGAGGGTATGGTTCTCAACTGGTGGGCAATCGTGGGAGCTGCAATTTTGACTAGAATTTGAATTAAAAAAATGAAAGAGGAGATAAATGGGTTCTTGTGTTATCTCTGACAGTTTTGGCATGATAAGATTTCGGTTACCCTGACAATTGTTGTGATATTCTTTTATTTCTATCAGTGTGGTAAAGTGGGTTGTGAAGATAAAACGGTGCTTTGTTCCCACCTGTCACTTGTTACCATCAAACCTATTGCACAACCATTACTCCTGAAGACAGTTACTTTTCTGGCATTCTTTTTTTCTTAAAATAGAAAGGAGGTTTCAACTCTCCTTTGACCTTGAATCTCTTTGAAGACTACACACTGGAAAAGATGTAAAAAAAATAGTGTTGTGCATACTGAAACTTCTTCTGGCCAGTAATTCTGAGACACAGTATCAAGAGATGTATTGAGAAACTCTGTGATACAAAATTTTGGAAAACATGATGCATAACAGAGTTGTAATTATTTTCTATTTAATATTTTAAGGATTCAAAGAGTTGGATTCTTAGGGTATTAGGTAGATAAGAGTGTTGAGTTTCTTGAGCTTACTTGAAAACAGAGAGATCCTCTGATATTATTATTGTTCTGAAAATGATTTGAGGGGTTGGTGCTCCTTGAAATTGGTGTTTCAAAATGAGGGGTTGGTGCTCCTTGAGTTGGTGCTCAGAAATTAGCCTATAAGGCATTGTTAATAGTGGTTTTTGAAGATTAAGCCAATAAGGCAGTTTAGGAGTGGTTTTTCTACCCCAGGAGGGTTTTCCACTCGGAAAATCCTTTGTCTTATAGTCTCTTTGTTTTGATTTCATATTTTTTTCTTGATTGTGATAATTTTTATTAGTCTGAACATTGTTGAATGATAGTTCCTTCATATCTGCAAATATTTAGTTCAAATATCTTGCACAAGTCATTGTTGAAGAGTCTAATTCAAAAGGAAGCTTAAAAGTTCTCATTTGTTTCATTGCTCAAGAATAGTTATAAAGTGCTAAAGGTGTTTGTTGTCTCAATACCTTTCTTGTCTTTAAAGCTGCATTCAAATCAATTGTTTAAGAAGTGAGTCAATAATGTTGATCATCATTTGCATAGTCTTATGAGTTGCACCTGCACTGTCATCATGCTTTGATTGTTAATCAATGTATACCATAACTGTTTTGGAAAATGCAAGATATCTCACTCAAATCATATTTTCATAAGTTGTCTAATAGACTGAGTTAATGCTATCATATCTTTGTGCTTTCAAAAGTGATTACTCTACTCTATTGTTGAAAGAAAAGGAAATCATAATTAAAAATATTGGTCAAAGTTGAAAAAGTTTTGACATTGATTCACCCCCCCTCTCAGTGTCTGTCCATACCTCCAACAATTGGTATCAGAGCGTAGGGTCCTCTGATAGGTCTAAACCACCTAGGATTGTTCCTAATTTCTTGGAGTACTTTGGTTAATATGGGAAAGAACATAAGGAATAAAGGAAAAAGATGTTCTCAGCAAAATTCTATTCATCATGTTCAACCTGAATCTAGTATAAGGAATAACGAGGAAGAGTTCATAAACAGTAGCTCTGAAATGGTAGAGTATCCTAGATCTGGAACTCCTCAGTTCGAAGGAAAAAACTTTATTATATGGAAAATTAGGATGGAAACATACTTACTTTCTTTAGGATTTGAAGTGTGGGCAGCAATAGAAAAGGGTTGTACTACATCTGCAAAATATCCTTCCACTCTTGAGGAGATGAAAGCACTTGAATTCAATACCATAGCTATAAATGCTATTTTTAATAACTTGCCAAATAAACTCATTACAAAAGTCATTCATTATAGAAGTGCTAAGGAAGTTTGGGACAAGTTGACTAAAATGAATCAGAATAGTGAGTTACAAGAGGAGATATTTTTGGATAATGAAATAAGTTGTGAAACATCTGAGAGTGAAGAACCTTCATAGTTTTGAAAAGAAGTCCAAGGAGATCATTAATGAATATTTAAATGATCAAGAAACTTGTGTAAAAGTAGATCAATCTTTGGATGAAGTTAACTCTGAACATGAATATGATGAACCAGAAAGTGAGGTTGATTTGGAAGGTGAACTCCTATGTGCCTTAGATACTATTAAGTAGCTTAGAAAAGAAAACCAGTTTTTAACAAGATAGCTTCAACAAGAAGAGAGTTTGGAAGTCAAGTTAAAAGACAAGGATGAATTATGTAACAAACTAGAAAATGAGATTGATTCTTTAAAGAAATGTTCAGATAATGATTCCTTGTTAAAAGAACTAACTCTTAAGGATGATATATTATAAGTCAGAAAATTGAAATTGAAGAATATAAGAGGATTGCAGATGTTGTGAGTTCTGATTTGGAGATTAAAAAGATTGTTTGTCTAAAACTTGAAGAAGAAGTAGTTGCTTTAAGAAAAGAGCTTGAAAGTATCAATGCTCAATCTGGTAAAATTCATAAATTTGATCATAGTACTAATATATTGAATGAGATGTTGGGCAGGAAAAAGCATTCTAAAGATCCTACAGGAGTGGGATATGAGGTTGGACAAAGCTCTGCAAACAAATCTAAACATGAAACAGTGTTTACTACTTCAGGTGGAAAGAATTTTATAGCCAAGCAAACACCAAGAATGAAGGTTGATCTTGATTATAGTATTGCTACATCAAAGGATAACATTGACACTAGAAGACAATCTAAAGGTATTCATAGAGAAAGGAAAAATGTCTTCAGATCTTCACATCCTTGGCATGATCATTCATTCAGGTATAATCATTCTTTCCAAGGATATTGTTATGTTTGTAATGACTATGGTCATAAGGCAATTGATTGCATAAGATGGTCAAATAAGAATCATTCTAATTTCCCTAGAAATGAGGATGTGGTGTGTTATAACTGTAACAATTTTGGTCACTTGAGAAGAGACTGTAGAATAAATACAAGAGATAATAATGTAGGGAACAATGCTAGAAATGTCTGTAGGAAGTCTTCTATTTCTTAGAACAATCACAAAGTCATTTGTTTCAGATGTAATAACATTGGACATAAAGTACAACAATGCAGATTCAATAGAAAGACAGGTACTTTAAGCAAACAAGTGAAAAAGTCTTCATTGGAGTGGAGAAGAAAAAGAAATCAAGATGACAAGAAGAGCAATAAAGATGTTTCTGAGAAAACTCCTTGTGCACTCCTTGCACAAGTGTTGCCTTCTAGGTTTTGAGAAGAAGCAAAGACTCAGGGGGAGTATATTATGGTAATATATTTTACCCCTATGGAGTCTAGAATGAGGAGCTAAAGCTTTGTGGTTTAAATTCCTTAACCTTTTTTTATTACTAACAAAGGTAATCATCTGATTTGAAAGGTAATGAATAAATCTCTGCATTAAGGAATGTTTTTGCTTGGTCTAGTGGTTGACAGTTTTCATAAGTTTTTGAAATGACAGTGCACTTTGTTTTTAAATGAAGTTTTTGGATGCTTGGGTTCTAGAAATAATGGTATGTCCTTATGACATCTTTGAGCGGTGTGGAGTCATATAGATGAGTTCCTCAATATATTAAAAATAAGAAAGCCTTTTGAAGTGATGTCGATGTATTTATCTTTGGAGAACAGTGATTGCAAAACATGTTTGATGTTATGAGTTATTTCTATGATGATACTATTTGATGTTGTGTGAGGGATGAGATTAATTATCTTTGGTATTTTTTCATCGTTCTTGGTGTGGTAATAGAAGTTCTCATATGGACTGAGGATGGGTGTACAAGAACAGATTGATGATGAATTATGCAATATACATGCTTTCAAGTTATATTTTTTGTATGAAAAGAGTAAAATGATGTGTGTCATTTGGAGAAGAATAACCATTATCATTGGTCTTTGTTGTGTATTGTCATGGACAGTGACTGAGGTTACTTGTGCTAAGAAGAGTTTGGTTGTTTGTGCTCAAATTTTGGTATTGCTAGATTGAAGTTAATCAAATTGAATGTGGAGTAGGTGATCTTGAATGTGCCTTGATCGAACATGACAAAGAAGGTGGTATGTTCAAGTAACAGGTCTTCAATCTTTAGGTATCAATTTGGTTTGTTACATTATAATATTTTGGTACCTTTGCTTTGGCATTGATGATATGGACCGAGATTCTTGAAAAGGACATATTGTTATTTTTTAATATGATATCAGCATGTTACAATCTTACTACTCTCCTGCAAATATGTCTATTGCACTATTGCTCTATTTGCAGCCGGTTTTTATGGTATTTGGTTGGCTTCTCAGTTGTGTTTCCTGGCATTGCATATTCTTCTCTTCTATCCTTTATCATTGAGGCAAAAAGGGGGAGAGTCATTTGTGTTTTTCCATCAAGGACAAAGGGGGAGTTTGTTGGATCTCAGTTGTGTTTATGGTTTGTCCTTGATGATAAAATCTCTTTCAGTTGGTTCTCTTTGATGATCAGTCTCAGTTTGGATCCTTATGCTTTATTTATGGCACCTCTTTGATGACTTTGGCATTGGCTTACATTTAGATAGTTTCAGATTGGTTTCTCATGCTTTATCCTGGTATAGTTTTGCCTATATGGTTTACTTGTCTTGGCATTCAGTGGATAGTTTACATTCAGAATTTTAATATCTTATGGTATTGATCAATTTGAGCTTCATGCAGTCTCAAGTTATCTTATTTGTACATTGTTTGGGTGACATAAAAATAACATATCGGCGTGAGAATGCTAGGGTCTCCCCGATCCATTTTTTCTGATAAACGTTTGTGTTGCCTATCGGCAAGACATTTCTGATGTCATAACGATTTGATTTTACATACAGGTAGCTTTCGGCTTGATATTCACGTGGTCTTGGTGACAGAGGAAAGGTCTATCGGCATGAGTATTTTTCACCAGGGAGAGGTCTTTCCGAATGAGTCGGGTCTCACCGACTAATACATGAGGTGGTTCATCGGCGTAAGTAATCCTTCATCGGCATTGTGTCTTGGTGAGTTTAAATTGTTACATAGACCGACTAGCACATTAAAGATTCACTTCGGCCAGACATATTGCTTTCAGTGTGAAGTCATAGCGATTGTACATTGTCACACCGACCGATGGCGGGAAGATACATCGGTAAGTGTTAGGGTTATCGAAGTGAGGTCTTGGCGAGTGACCTTCGGTCTCGCTGACATTACACATGGAGTTTCACAGGTAGCTTTCGGCAGGACTTCTCTTTTGTTTTGGCAACAAAAAAGGATCATATCGGCATAAGTTATACCGTCGGAATGATGTCTTAGTGAACTCATCATGTCTCCCCCATCGGAAACAAAGGGTGCTCATCGGCGAAAGGTTTTTCTTCGTTGTAACATCTTGGTGAGCTTACTTTAGTCTTGCTGACTGCCTGTGGAAAAATTGCATATCGGCAGGAGGTCTTAGCTTCAATATAATGTCATAGCGAACCCATCAGGTCTTGCCGACTAAGTCTTATGAGGGGCTTTCAGTGAGAGGTTGGTATTGTCTCAGGAACTCAGAGTGGATAAATATTTTTGGTATGACATAGTGTGCTCTCTGAGAGGTCTCCTCAAGAGAGATATGTCACGGCGACAAGTTTGATCACGTGGGTTTTCGGTAAGACACAGGATGCTCTACGAGAAGTCACCCCGACTATGCATTGTCTCAGCGAAGGCAGATGAAGGATACATCTTGGAGAGAGTCACAGCGACTCATAATGGATAAGGTCTTTCAGTGAAATATAATGAAATCTACAAAACATCTCCCCAATAACAATTTGTCACGATGACCCACATGAGAATGAAGGTTACATTTCGGTGAGAGAACTATTTTGTCTCAATGACCAGAAGAACATTACATAGCTCTCGGCATGACATAATGTATTCATTATGACTTCTCCCTGACTTTGATGGGTCATGGAGAAAGTGATAACTAAGGGGAATGACTAGCGATTTAATTGCCTTCGGCAGGACTATTTGGATGTCTCGGCGAACTATTAACAAACTCTGTCACTGTGGTTGACATGTGAATTTCTAAGTATAGTTGCAGATCGACATCATTGGTTGGCATTGAATCTCAGAATGGTTACATGGCAGAATATTCTCTGAGAATTGAGAGGTTATGGTTCTCAGCTGGTGGGCAATCGTGGGAGCTGCAATTCTGACTAGAATTTGAATAAAAAAAAATGAAAGAGGAGATAAATGGGTTCTTGTGTTATCTCTGACAGTTTTGGCATGATAAGATTTTGGTTACCCTAAAAATTGTTGTGATATTCTTTTATTTCTATCAGCGTGGTAAAGTAGGTTGTGAAGATAAAACGGTGCTTTGTTCCCACCTGTCACTTGTTACCATCAAACCTATTGCACAGCCGTTACTCCTGAAGACAATTACTTTCCTGGCATTCTTTTTTTCTTGAAAATAGAAAGGAGGTTTCAGCTCTCCTTTGACCTCGAATCTCTTTGAGGACTACACACTGGAAAAGATGTAAAAAACGCAGTGTTGTGCATACTAAAACTTCTTCTGGCCAGTAATTCTGAGACATAGTATCAAGAGATGTATTGAGAAACTCTGTAATACAAAATTTTGGAAAACATGATGCATAACATAGTTGTAATTCTTTTCTATTTAATATTTTAAGGATTCAAAGAGTTGGATTCTTAGGGTATTAGGTAGATAAGAGTGTTGAGTTTCTTGAGCTTACTTGAAAATAGAGAGATCCTCTGATATTATTATTGTTCTGAAAATGATTTGAGGGGTTGGTGCTCCTTGAAATTGGTGTTTCAAAATGAGGGGTTGGTGCTCCTTGAGTTGGTGCTTAGAAATTAGCCTATAAGGCATTGTTAACAATGGTTTTTGAAGATTAAGCCAGAAAGGTAGTTTAGGGGTGGTTTTTCTACCCTAGGAGGGTTTTCCACTCAGAAAATCCTTTGTCTTATAGTCTCTTTGTTTTGATTTCATATTTTTTTCTTGATTGTGATAATTTTTATCAGTCTGAACATTGTTGAATGATAGTTCCTTCATAGCTGCAAATATTTAGTTCAAATATCTTGCACAAGTCATTGTTGAAGAGTCTAATTCCAAAGGAAGCTTAAAAGTTCTCATTTGTTTCATTGCTCAAGAATAGTTATAAAGTGCTAAAGGTCTTTGTTGTCTCAATACCTTTCTTGTCTTTAAAGTTGCATTCAAATCAATTGTTTAAGAAGTGAGTCAATAATGTTGATCATTATTTGCACAGTCTTATGAGTTGCACCTGCACTGTCATCATGCTTTGATTGTTAATCAATGTATGCCATAACTGTTTTGGCAAATGCAAGATATCTCACTCAAATCATATTTTCATAAGTTGTCTAATAGACTGAGTTAATGCTATCATATCTTTGTGCTTTCAAAAGTGATTACTCTACTCTATTGTTGAAAGAAAAGGAAATCAGAATTAAAAATCTTGGTCAAAGTTGAAATAGTTTTGACATTGATTCACCCCCCCTCTCAGTGTCTGTCCATACCTCCAACAGAAAGGTGTCCTTGCATAGCTTGAATTGTGTGTCCAGCCATCGGGCTCTATGGGCATGCCTTGCATACTCATACACTAGATTCTCACAAAACATGGACATAAAATGATACACTGGAATCTTCTCAACAACCAAATCATACCTTTTTGCTTGAGAACCATCTTTTGTAGAGTATGCCACTATTTTATACTTCCTGAAATCTACTAGTTTATGCCCCACCTCATCTGTGCTTTCCATATGTTGGCATACTCACATTCGTTGCAAGCCACCGCAATGCTCGCATGAACCATCCAAGCATGTTCTCCTATAGAATATCCTTTATTTGACATAACAAATTTGATAAGAACTCTCTTGAAGATTTTGGTGGGGCTTCTATGCCAGAATCTTGCAAAACATCATTAGTATGCAAATCTAAACATATAGAATGATAAACATCATAATGGTTAGCAAATTCAATATGTAGTCTATAGCAACAAGTAGTGTGTGTGTGATTTATCTTGACATAAAAAGGTTTAAGCATTTCAAAGAATCTTTGAGAAATACTAATTTGAGGATAAGCATTTTGAAATTTATGAAAAAATTGGGTTTGAGTCGTATCCAAAAAATGCTTTGGATGTGGCTCACGGTTTCGACTACTGATTCTCCTTCTTACGACATCCCTTTGATTCGAGATGGCCTTGTATTATTCTTCCAATAATCTTCAATTAGTGTTCTCAATGCTTCAACAACTTTTTTATCTTTATGTGGCAGTCTTCCCGAGAATACCCATAATTCATTTGAATTAATGCCCTCAATTATTTGCCACCTTTGAACTGATTTTGATAAAATTTTTCTACTAATTCCCATTTGTTCACTTGTCTTTTTAGTGAGTTGAGATCTCTTTGTTTGATAGCTTACCAAAGTCGATGTAATGACACGTCGGGTGACATTACTATCCTTTGAGTGTGAGGTCTTACCCACATTGTCATAAGCATCCATTAGATTCTTCACAATAGTGTTTTCACTTGATGCATTCGATGTTCTCAACCCAAGAGTCTTCATGATGTTTCTATACTTTAAACCCCGCATCATTTGAACAAATAGTTGACATCTTGCGGTCTCATTTAGCCTTTCAAAGAACATTTGTGAAATATTATCAACATATCTTCTACAAGTGCATTTTGGAATCTTACCTTCCATGCTACAAATATCCTCATCAATATTAATCAAAACTTTGGCTTTCTATGCAAAATTCTAGGTGGTGTTCTCTTAGGTACATACATCTCAGCATTAGCAATTTCATCAATATTGAATTGAGGTGAGCTAGATTGTGTACCTTCAATCGAGGGTGGAATAGAAGACATACCTTGAGGTTCACATGGGGATGATGGCATACCTTGTTCGTCAACTCCGAGTGATGATGTACTCTCAACTTCAGATGTGGTGGATGGTGTCCAACCATACTCACTTGTGGTAGATGGTGTCCCTCCATATTCACTTTTGCTTAATGGTGTCCCTTCGTATTCACTTGCAGTAGAGGGTGTGTCTCCAACTACGGTATCTGCATCTCCCCTAGCACGACTCTTTCGCATTCGTGCCCTTTGTGTTGCCAATTTCTAATCTCTTTTTGACAGTTGAGGTTCCTCTACAACTGGATTGTTTTCATCAATCGTTCCCAATTTATGCTTTTCACGATATTCCCTCATCCATTTTTTTTCTTTATCTCTCAAGGCTTGGAGTTGATCATCTGTTAGTTTTTTCCTTTTAACAGTTCATTTCTTCGGCATGATGAATAATTTTACCTATGCAAAAAGTGCTAAGTTGTCAAATTAACTAATTGAAATCTTTGGAAGCATAACTCAATGAAAGCTTTGGAAGCATACACAAAGAAAGTCCATTGACAACATAAGGTTGTAACATGACAAACTGGTGCAGGAGCACCTAGGTCATGAAATTCCTTCAAAAGGCTAATTTGTTCAATTTGTAATGTTCAAGTAAATATGATGAGTGAAGGTCATGAAATGATGAATTTCAATGTATTTACACAACGAAATAGGTCACTAGGTGATATTATTGAAAAGTTGCTTTTTATAACAAAAGTTATCAATTATTGTAAAAATGTAAAATTGCACAAAAGTAGGAAGGTGAAGAGTCTTTTTTGTGGAAGGGAAAGGATGGGTTGATGAAGATGAAGAGGCGTTTATTTCAACTAATTTAGACACCTTTAAAAAGCATTGTAAGCTCAAGAAAGGCAGATCTTGTATCCCAAAAATCCATAAAAATCAATAAAAAAACCTATGCTTAGTTTTTTGGAAAGCTTTTCTATTCTTGTTTTCAGGTTGCATAGTGATTCAAGCATTCTAAGATTTGATTCTTGTCAGGGAAAGAGACTTCTTTCATTCTTGAAAGTTGTAGGAATTGTAATTCAAATAATCAAGAATTTGAACTTAGTTTCCTAAGTCTCGGTCTGTGGTTTCCTTAGAATTGTTTTGAGAGTCTAAAAGTGATTCTTAGCCATTC
>VDFB02041680.1:68658-116684 GCA_007258455.2 Sequoia sempervirens
CATACATATAGGCATGCATACATACATACATGACACACCAGCATACATATACATACAAACATATGAACAAACATTCAAAAAACTAGCATTTAACTAAAGGAATAAATAACGCGAGTGCATTATAATGCGCTTGCATTATATTTTTCTTTGGGAATCCCCGAGCCTTAGCTTTGGTATTTTCCTTGGAATACCAACTCAAAGGTTTGGAGGGCATTCCCAATGACCAGAGACGTGTTTTTTGCAAATTCTACAATTTTTCACATAATCGAGTTCGTGCTCACCATCAGGATTGCATTTGGTTCAATATCAACAAAATTGAACACATGGGTAATGTTAAGTTCTCTCTTAGCTTTCCAACGATATAATTTTTTTCACTTTATGACAATGTTAGGCCTTTCATCCATAATTTATTTTGTTTGTATGTCCTTTTTTATCAAAAAACAGTGTTTGGTTTTTTTTTTGTTATAAATTAACCGTTCATCAAAATTTCAAATAAATTACATTTTTAGAAACTAGACTCCATTCTACAAATTTTAAAAATAAAAATTAAAAAAAATCTATTACTTTCCAAAATTTGTAGGGGGAGCACGACCAAAATTCTTCTTTTTAGGAAGTGCCCACTTAGAAAATTAGTAAAAAGTCAAATATTCATTAAAAAATTATCAGAAAAATTGTGCATCAACAAGATGCTGTTAGCTAACTTTTGACTATAGCGATTTTTAAAATACTAAAAAAAAGTTCACTGTGCTCAGGTCGTACAAGAGTTGCTATGTTATGTTTTTCTGACAAAAACAACACCAATTTGTGTACATCCCTTTGTTGAACCCCTTAATCTCAACCATTTTCAAAATAAATTAGTATTTTAGAAAGTAGACTCAGAGCACTTCGATCCTTGTTTTTGTTCCATCTCAAAATTTTGAGTGTAACTATCCTCAATTTCACTTCCAAGGTCAGCATTTCCTGATTTTAGAAAAAAAGTGGCCACTTAAGCCCCCTTTTTGGGAACCATCTTGGTGCACTTATCCAAATGCTTTTTTCTATTACTAGAGTGATCTATTAATAGATCATTTTGTCTCATTACATAGGATGATGACACTTTTCATGATCTAATCCCTTTATTATTTAGGGTTTTCTCTTATAAAGCACTCTCTTGTATTGTATTATTTCATTATGAAAGTACTTTATTTCAGAGGAAATACCAAATCATTGTTTGCAGTGCTCGTGTGAGGAAGATGTTTTTGTTTGTTGTTTGATCCTATGTCTCATGATTTTTACAAATCTAACATAATCTTGTTATGGTTGTTACTAATACATAATCTAAGTTAAAAAAAAATAGATTGTAGGAATTGGATAGCCCCCTATAAATTGCAATGCACCTGGTAAATTTTTTACACATGATCGATGATGTTGGCATGACATGCCCTTTGGTACCACAAGGATGAGGGAGACTGAACCTCGTGATCTCTTACCTGCAACAAGATGCTTTAGCCAATTGAACCAGGGCCCCCATCCCAATCTAAGTTAAATGTTGAAGAGGTAGCGGCTTCCTTATTATTAGAAAAAATGGTGTATAATCTCATGGAAGACCTAACAAATATTGGAATGTGCTTATATTGAGAGAAATATGGATATATACTTTATGTTTGTCATCGAAAGAAGGATGAATATAAATAAAAATATGCACAAGTGCAAGAGCTGAGAGAATTCACAACGAATTATGTTAATAATGAAGAAGTGGAGGAAGGAAATAATAAAGGGAAAGATAATGAATTCTTGCTAAAACCTCTCTTTTCCCTATTACTCAAAATGAGTGAATTCTTAATTTTGGTTGTACACATCATATGCCCAATAATGCATCTCTTTTTCATCCCTTATCCCATTATAAAAAAAATAGACATGTCATCTTAAATGATGGTATGATACGTAATGTTTATCATGTTCTTGATTCGAGGATGAATTTTTTATTTGTATATAAAAAAGCACAAAGAAAAAATCTATATTTTTGGCTAGATAATTTTTTTGTGAAGGATATTAACACATTATACATCATGGAAAGTGGATAATTGGATGAGGGAACTTATGTGTGAGTTTTGAGAGAAATTTAAGAGCAAAATATGGTATGAGAGGATAGGGCATCTCAATTTTTATAGTATGTAGTTGATAAGATGCCTAAAAATGGTACAAGATTTACTATTAGTATAGGCATGCTAAGTATGTGAAGGATAAATGTTGGGGAGACATTAAAAAAAATTCCCAAAGGGAGGGTTTGGAAATATAACATGATCTTATTCATTTCGATCTAAATGCTACCCAAATAATTATTCATTTGGAAATAAGTATATTCTTATATTTAAGAAGCATACTAGGATGTGTTGGATGTATATTTCTTGAAAGATTTTTGTTTTAGTTTTTGAATTTTTTTATCAATTCAATGTAATGGTAGAAAAGTAATCAAAATACTTTATTAGAAGAAATATATCTTATGGAGGAAAGTAATCAAAATACTTTAATAGAAGAAATATATCTTATGGAGGAGATTATGTAAGTGACAAGTTTAAAAAAAATTGTTATGAGCATGAGATTAGTTCGAAAATAATTCACTTATACACCTCAATAGAATGAGGTATTTGAAACAAAGGAGATTACATTAACTAAAATCAATAAATGTATTCTTCAAGCCAAGATGTTATTGGATGATTTTTTTAGGGAAGTTGTATATTGTGCAAAGTATATTATAATTTAGGTGCCTATTAAGCTATGAGAGATGTTATGTCATATGAGAAATAATAAAGAAGAAATTCATCTATCACATTTCAAAGTTTTTAGATGCATTGTTTGGGTTCATATTATATATGAGAAAAATAATTTGGATTGGAAAACTTAAACATATGATGATGAGGTATTCAAATGCCTCCAAGGCTTGGATATTGCTTGAGATCCTTATATTTTTTATCATTATAAAGACATGTTACATTTGATGAGATAGATGTTCATATAAATACTATGTGGCTCCATTGAATGAAGTAACACCTCCTAAACCTATTTTATATTATGGGACTATTACAACACGTGTTCCTCAAATTGAAGAAGGAAATAGTTATTAGTGATTATAGAAGAAGAGTGGGTCTAAGTTGAATCATATGAAGCATTTATAAATGGAGTAATTAATTATAATGTGATAGAAGAAGATGAAAATTAAATTTCAACACAAGAGAAACCCCATATTCAAGAAAAGAGACTTCCAAAGTGGGGTAATTAGTACACTCTTAAAGGCCAAGAAAAATAAGGAGGGCTCTAGCGACTCACTTGATGAAAAGAAGTAGAAAGAATAACAAAGAAATTAAAGGAAAATATAATGAATACATGCATTCCAAAAATATAAGAGGAAGATAAAGGAAAAGAAGGATGGGATGAAGTGATGAAGGTTGAATATATATCCTTGATGAAAAACCAAACATGGGAAATATTTCCTTATCTAAAATAAAATAATTTTGTGAAATGAAAATGGGTCTATAAGAACAAATATGCATTTGATGGAGGGGTAGAGAGATATAAGGGCATCTTGTGGCCAAGCTATTTTCTAAAAAAGAGGTATTAATTACAAAAAAATCTTTTTATCTCTAGTAGTCAAGATGGAATCTATTAGTATAGTAATTTCCTTGGTAGCTTCATAAATGGATGAGAAGTACATTTTATGGATGTGAAGTGTTATTTCTTACAAATGGATCTCTTTGAAAAGATATGCATGGAACAACCTCTTGGGTTTGAAGAAAAGGAATATACATGTTTTGATTGTAGGATCAAGATATTGACTAAAGTAATCGACTAGATCTTGACACAAGAATATTAACAAGTTCTTCACCAACAAAGAATTTTCTTGATATCAATCTAACCATAATGTGTACATCAAGACTATGGGAGATCATATATTGATCATTGTGTTATATTTTTATGACTTTAATATCACGAGATTTTCATCAAGATTATTGATGGCATGAAGACAAAGCTTAAGTGAACCTTTGAAATTATATATCTTGGATTACTACATTATTTCCTTGGCATTCAAACTTGACTCAAGAGAGGAGATGATTTTTATATCCCAACATAAACATGCTTTGGACTTGCTAACCAAGCTCAATATGTTAGATTACATGTCTTCTTTGAGTCCCTATTAATTAGGTGTGAATTTTTTCATTGAATGTACTTCATCCCTTACAAATGTGACACTTTATAGATAGTTAGTAGAGAGTCTTAGCTACTCAACTCATACCAAGCCTATTTTTTTCATTTGTAGTTAGTTAAATTTCTATGTTTATGCAAGAGCCCAAGGATAGTCATTGACAAACAACAAAGAGGATTGTCAAATATATCAAAGAGATAATTCACATAGTCCAGTTAAATATTTGAGGATCAACGATAATAAGTTAGTATGATATACAAATTTTGACTAGGCATGAGATATTGATACTTGGAGATCTATAATAGTATATACTTTTTTCTTTGAATCTGGGTCCCTATTACATGATCTTTATAAAGAAACAAGTGGTTTCGCTTTCTACTATAGAGATAGAGCATCGATCAACATTGAATGCCACCTAGGAGATTGCTTGGATTCACCAACTTCTATGAGAGATTGGTCTTGTTTATTCCATTCCTACTTCTTGGCTATGTGATAATCAAGGAGATATTTAGGTTGTTCATAATTTAGTGGCCCAAGATAGAACCAAAAATATATAAATTTATCAACACTTCATCAGGAAATACATCTAGGATTGTATGATTAATCTTTAGTATTATTGGATAGACCATCAAGTGAAAAACATTTCGTCAAGCCTATTAAGGCTAAGTTTGTTAAATTGCAAAAGATGCCATCAAACGAGAATGCTAGATGGTGACATCTTCTATATATGTTATGTACCCTCCAAGTCAAGATGTTGAGGGATGTTAGAATATGAAACATTGCTTGGGTTCAATTTGAGTGACATGTAATAGCTAGCTCATTGGAATAAGTAATTTGATGTTTTTTTTTTTTAAATTCATGTGGAGAGGTCAGCCCTAGGAGAAGCAGGTGCTTTTCCCTCCAAAGAGGTCTATTTAAGCAAGAAATATTTGATTTCTTATTCACAAGAAAAGCTGTCTACCCTTGAATATTTGTGGTTGGCCATTTGCATAGGCGTCCATTGAAGTCCTTCCAGTGTGAGAAGTCCTTACTGTACTCTACTGGATTAGCTTGCAGAAATCACGGAGGTCCTATTTGAGTGTTCTTTGAGCCCATCCAAACTAGCTGTTATGCCCGACTGGATTCTCTCCTGATTACCTTCTGCACTCACTCTGCTGGTCTCTCGTCGTGTTATGGAAAAAGAGTTCTGGGGAAACTTTGATAAACCTACTTTCCTTGGGAAATGTATGATGCACCGTCAACGTACAAATGGCGAAATTTTCAATAAAGGAAATTGATGAACAGAATCCTTCCTGCTGTAATGCCAGGGTGTAAGACAAAACAATTTTTGTGTTCCTGCCGATCCCATTATGATCTCTGCAATGTTAGAAAATGGGAACTGATGCTTTTGCCATTTGCCATGCTGGCATCATCTGGATATGTGAAGCTCTGAGTATCCTCATCCAGAAGTTCCAAACTCTCTGCCCAAGAAGAAAGTCGCCACCAACACTACAATATATCATTTTAACTTCTATTATTTACAAGAGATGGATTATCAATGTGAGAAATCTTTAATGTACGGGAGGAATATGATGTAACGTTTGCAGATATAACGGGTTATATTTTCTTAATGATGAATAGTGTTTATCTTAATATTATAAAATTTATATAAATGGTAGTGGAATGGAATCATTTTAAAAGTCTAAATTAAAGCTAAAAATATATGTTGTTGGATAATAAGGAGAATGCAATAACAAAAGACCTCTCAATATAAATTATCTGTCAGAATGTCAGTAATGGGATGCACCCAAAACTAATGGGGAAATAACATATAAAAAAAATACAAATAATAAGGAAGAGCCCATTCCACCTTGTGGTTCTAAATCCAAACCTATTCTTGGGGACAATAAGGCTCAATTGCTAAAGGATAACATGGAAACATTAACTGAAATGCTAAACAAGTGAATTGTTGTAAGGTCTGTAATTGAAAAAAGATCTAAGAAAGGAGATTGCAACATCATTGAACCAACAAAGGTCATTGGGTTCCTTGATAAAGGAAAGACCACTGATCGGAAGCAAGACCCTAACTCTTGTCCCCCTACTATGCCAAAAAGAAGGGGAAGAAGGAAAGGTAGGGTGGTTTCTCTTAGCAGAGATAGCATCAATATTGGTAACTGTGTGTGTGAAATATTGGATCAAATTAAATGAAAATCAAACACATATTAATAAGACATTAAATCAAAAGCTGAAAAGGAAATAGAATATGCAAGTCGTAACAGCAGCTTCCCGAAACCGTCTTATCTTCCTCTAACTTCAGTGTTTTGTTGGTTTCCAAATAGCTCTCAGATCAACAGACCAAGCTCAACAAAATGACAGCTAAAGAACGAGATTTAAAATGCAAACTATGCTAAATGCAAAGCTATGCTAAGATGAGAAGATTGTTGTGATATTGAAACTGATATGAGTGCATAAGTTGATTGTCTGTATGGACGTAGATATGTGTAGGTGTGCAAAAGTGAGTGCGTGCGTGTAAATGTGAATGATTATGCATAGTGTAACCAAAAACTTGGATTTGCACGGGCTTTTATAGAGTTTTCGAACGGATTTGATTGGTTGAATCAATCGACGGTCCGGATTAAACTTGTTCGAACGGACGGTGGCAGATCTTCGAAAGTGGAAGAGAAGGATGGAAGGCTTCCCTTTTCTTCGATTTTTGTCATTGAGTTTCGAAGGGAAACTTCCATTTCGAAGGATGAGTGAAGAATTTGGAAGGGCGAGTTAGCACGAGTTAGAAATTAAATAAAATATATTTATTTAATTTAGAAGTGGAGATGAAAATGGAAACCCACATAATTAAATAACTCATATTTAATTATGTTTAAAAATGAAAATAGGGTGAGGAAATATTAAATAAAATATTTAATATTTTAAATCGATTATGGGATGGAGAATATTCCATTATTCAAATATTCAAAATATTCAAACTTTAGAACCAAATGATAATTAATTATAAATAAATTATAAAAATTTATTTAATTTAATCAAGCGGAAGATAAAAGGTGAGATGAAGAAGATATTCCATTATTTAAATATTCAAAATATTTAAACTTTAGAATACTATGATAATTAAATATAAACAAATTATAAAAATTTATTTAATTTAATCAAGCGAAAGATAAAATATGAGATGAAGAAGATATTCCATTATTTAAATATTCAAAATATTTAAACTTTAGAATACTATGATAATTAAATATAAATAAATTATAAAAATTTATTTAATTTAATCAAGCGAAAGGTGGAAATGTTAATAATTAAATTATTTATTTAATTTAAGGTAGAAGAATTTAGAAGATGAATGATATAAATAAATAATTAAATTTATTTATATGTAGATGACTTTAGGGGAATTAATTAAATAAATCATATTTAATTAATTAACAAGCTTAATCATGACCATTTTTAGACGTATACAGTAAGAGCAAAAGAAAGAAGACTAGTCTAGTCCTCCTCGTGCCTACCTCAAAAAGATTAGGAGTTGAAGAAAAAGCTCCTGAATACTTTGAGCTATTTAGGAATGAAAAAGAGCACCCTTAAAACTCTTTCAATAATGAATCTTAATTGCACCTCGTGGAAATGTAAGGGGATTGGAATCCCCAGACCGGAAATACATGGTTAGAAGATTCCTCAACTTGGAGAAAGGAAAAGATTTTTTCCTCCTACATGAGGTTAAAGCAATTGATTTCACTCTTGAAATCAATCTAAGGTTCATATGGAACAATTCCTCCCACCTTGTCACTAACCATGACAAGGGGAGGGGGGATTTCCATTCACATTGCAAAAAATTGGAATCAACACTTAACAAGCTCTAGAACCTCCCCTTACAACAGAGCTATTTGGGCTACATTTGAAAAGGGTCCTCTAGATTTGGCATATTCTCAATCTATGCACGTAAGGATTACAAAGAAAGAACTGAACTATGGAAATGGCTTGTCAATCTGCTGGACACCCTCTGGATCCTAGGGGTGATTTTAATATGGTAGAAAATAGGGAAGAAACAAAAGAGGGCCTCAACATGGATCAGAAAGGAAGTGAAAATTACTATTGGCATAAATTGAAATCTAAGCTTAACCTCCTTAATCCCATGGAAGGGATGAAAAACACTAATGATGGCATATGGTACACCTAGTGCAATGCACAAAAAGGTGAAAAAAGGATATATTGTAGGCTAGATAGATTTTATGCCAACAGGGATTGCTTCAATTTTGATCCCCTTAATGAGAGCCATAGAGTGATGGTATATCCATATACTCTCTCAAACCATCATCCGATTAAGGCCACCATAATATTAAACAATGACAAGAAAAAGGAGTCAAAGAAAGGGAAAATTTCATCCTAAACACAAATCTACTGAAAGACAATGACTGTAAGGTGACCATAACTACCCTAAGGGAGATCAACAAGTGGATGCTAAAGGATCTAGGTGCAATTGAGAGATGAAAGTAGAATGTAAATAGTTGGAAGATCTTCTTCCAAACCATTGGAAAAAAATGAGCCATGGATAGGAGGGAAGAAAACTACCTCCTTGAGATGAGTTGCTAAAAGCTAAAACAAAAGTTCAAAATGACCCTCTAAATGAGAAACTATGTGAGGAGCTCAATATGGCAAAAAATTCCTTAAGAAGACTACAAGTTCATAAGATTCAAAGAATGAAAGTTAGAGCCAAGATAAATTAATTGAGCAATGGGCACAAAGGCATGAAGTTCTTTAGGTACATAAAGGAGAAAAGGATGAAAGAGAAAATTGATCAAATTTCGCACAATGGTTCCCTCCTCTCAAACCATGAAAAGATTTTAAACCAATTCCTTCTATTCTATAAGGATAAATATTCACCTATGAGGGGAACAGTGAGGAGTGCCATAGTACCAGATCCCTCATTAAGCAAATGATTCCCAAAAAAATCTTCGAGGATGCAACCAAGTTAACTGAAGGTATTTCTAAAGAAGAAATCATGAAAGCCATTAATTCCATGAACAATGACAAGACTCCTGGGATAGATGGATTATCTGTTGAATTATACAAAAACTTCATTGATTGGATCTGTGATGACTTGCACCAAGTGTACCTGGAAGCATTAGATAAAGGATCACTTGGGAAAAACATAAACAAGGACTCATAAAACTGCTACCCAAGGAAGGGGATAAAACTATTATAAAAAAATGGAGGCCTATCATGCTGTTGAATGTTTCCTACAAGATCTTGGGAAAAATAATAGCTATGAGGCTAATCAATATCTTGCCCAAATTTATAAGAAATACGCAAACATGCTTCATCAAAGGGAGATATATTCTCGAGAACCTGATAACTAGTTGGGAAGCGATGGAGTGAGCAAATCTCTCCAAGCAAAACTCATCCATGCTCATGTTGTATTTCGAGAAGGTCCATGACAAAGTAGAATGGGCCTTCCTAAGAACAACACTAGAAGTATTTTGATTTCTTAAAGCTTTTTGTAACATGATAGACACACTCCTAAAGGATGCAACCGCTCAAGTGGATGTCAATGGGTCTCTCTTTGGGATGTTCAACTTGGAAAGGTCTATTAGGCAAGGGTGCCCCTGGCCCCAAATCTTTTTGTTATAGCATTTTTGCAATTCACTTTATTTTGAGAGATTCTAGTATCTCCCCCAAAGTTAGAGGTTTGGTTCTTCTTGACAATAATGAGCTTATGAATATCCGATTTGTTGATGACACAACAAATTTTTGTGGAGCTAGAAGAAAGGAATTTAGATAATGTAATGGACAAGCTCAATTTTTTTTGCAATGTATCAGGGAAAAAAATCTCTAGAGCAAATTCCATCATGTTGGGATGGACTAAAACCTCCCTGATTGGCTACAAAAATTTGACTTTCAATGGGGAGGCCCCCACAAGCAAGTCAGATATCTAGGGATACCCTTTGCAGTCAATCCTAACCTAAGATAAATGTGGTTGTGGATCAAGGAAAAAATTCAAAAGAAAATTGACAATTGGAATAGACAATACTTATCCATTGTAGGTAGGATACAAGTATGCCAAAAAGTTTTGTCCTCATACACTATTTACTTCACATCTATTTGGATCTTTAATAGCTATCAAGTTAACGAGATTCAAAAAAAGATTAGAATCTTCCTATGGTCAGATGGGAAGGGAAAAAGGAAAACTCACTTTGTCAAGTGGGACTGGTACGACTTAGAGAAGGAACAAGGGGGGATAGGCCTAAAAGACTTTAAAAAGTATGGCACAAACTTGCTGCCAAATGGATCATTAAGGCTCTTGATGGAAATGATCCTTGAAAAATCCTAGTGAGGAATAATATCTAGTTGATAGTACCTAAGCAAGCAAAATCATCGAAAATGATGCCTTTTAGTGATCTTCTCATTACCAAACATCCAATAGTACCTGTTGGTTCAATTGTGTTAAAAATATTTTGGAGGGCATGGGAGCTAATCAAGAATAATATAAAAACCCAAATTTTCCTTGAATATAATAACAATTTAATTGACCCCAATAGGTCCATATCTAGTGGAACCTAGAGCATAATGGTAAACCACTTGCTCTCCTTCAAGGTTGATCTGCTAAGAAGTGGGCCCAAGATGGTATCCAAATCTTTGGTAATATCATGAAAAATGGGATTTTGAAGGATTTGGACCTTCTAAGAGAAAAGTTTGGATTACCTCACTCAAATCTGAGCTTACTATGTCCTGAAAGAATCCTGCAAGGGTATTCTACCACTTGCAAACTACAATCCTAGCATTGAGTTGTAGAAGGACCTTAAATGGAAAGGTAGCATCCCTTTATCAAGTGTGCAAACCAAAATAATATACAAATAACTAATCAAATATGATCATGTTACCAAACACTTGAACAAAAACTAGAAGATTAAGTTAGAAAACAAATATTGGTAGAAAGTCTTTAAATCTATTTGGTCCAATTTTGTTGACCCAAACAAATCTTGCTTTAAATGGTTGATTTTGCTTCAAAGGGTTCCATATAAAATGAATCATTTTGATATTGAGATCTACAAAATTTGTAGAATTCCTGAATCTATTGAGCATATTTTCTTTAAATGTTCTTATGCTAATGAAATTTGGAAATTATTCTATAATAGTCAATTGATTTGGGGGGAAAATGGAAAATTCAATTGGAAAGATATTTTAATTGGGAATGGAAAAAATTTAGATAAAGATCTTAATCTATTTTGGTATTGCTTGACTAATGAAATTCTTTGGCATATTTGGAAGGCAAGGAATGAGGATAAATTTAATGGGTGTCGGAGGAAACTTACCGAGTCTTTAGAAAGACTCATTATGTTCAATGTTGCATTGCAAGTAATAGTAACCATGGAGATATCTATGGTCAAATTTATGAAACTATTGAGTGATGGAATTATTCAGGTAAATAAAGAGGAAATAAAATATGGGAATGCCTGGTGCACTATCAACATGAAGATTCCACAACCTTCCTCAGATCCCTTAATGAATTCCAAAAAACCTTCAACAAAGTGGCAACAACTAGAAAACCAAAGGGAGATAAAGAAAGGCATGGTCCCAAGCTTCATGTAAATAAATATGATAATCCAGTAGTTGAAGTTAGATCAAATGAAGAGCTTTCAAATTTTGAATAAGGTTGGAAAACATTGGAGGAAGGAAAATAGAGCAAGATTTTCTAAACTACCTTGACATGCATTGTTATTAAATGTTGTATTTATAGTATACACACTCTACTCTATTTTTGTATATTCATAGTATCTTAGTGCATACACATGATGACATGTTTTGAATTTGCACAATCTACTCTATTTTTTCTATACATTACCTCATCACAGGCACAAGATGACATGCTTTGAATGTGCACAGTATACTCTAGTTTGTATGTGCACAAGTATCTTGGTACAGGCCCACATGATGTCAAGTTTGAAGATGCATAATATCCCAATAAAGAAACAATACTCTATTTTTGTATATATACATTGTAAGGGGTTTGAAGTGAACAGTGCGCTCGAGGAGCACTAGACCTAGTCTGAGTGTGGTGCAATAGAGTTGTACCCTTGGTGATGCAAGTTTGGTGTGGTGTGTGTGTCAATGCGTGAGCTAGGAAAGTCACAGTGGTGGTGCGAGTTGGACACAAGGAGTCTATTGGACATAGCGTCTAGGACTCATCCCAGGGCATACCGAGTCAAGAAGCCATACGGCGAACCATTGGGAATTTGCTAAGCCATGAGGCGCGATCTAAGTCCGTAGTCTATTTGAGTTGGCCGAGTTGCATTGGAAGTTAGGCGCTTAGTGTTAGTGTTGCAAAAAGTGTTGAGGCGAGTTGGGACAACATGGTTCTAACATGAAGGTCGAGTTGCTTGAGGTAGCATGGGCAGAAGGCAACATGGAGCATAAAGGAGTGCCAAGTCATGCCAATTCATGGCGAGTTAAGGTAGGTTGTACAAGTGTGGTGTAACTTACAAGGCGATTTGGACTCATCCAAGAATTAGTCAGACTAGAGAGAGTCTGCATTGCAAAGTGAAAGATCCTATGGGGTATGAAGTAGTGCGAGGCACAAAAGAAAAAATGGGGGAATCCACCGAAAGTCTGGTGTCATCCTACAGATGTGTGGGATTTGTACTAATAGCTTATATAGGGAGGTATGGTTAATCGAAAGAAAGGAGCACCATAGGGATGCAACAGGGTTGCATTGAGAGTTCACAGTAGGATACCAAATGGAAAGGGTGTCTCATGCTCTTCCTTCTAGGAGTGAAATTGAAGTAGCTCCCGCCTCGAGTCAAGCAAGTGGCTCAGGTTTCCATTATGGTTATTAGGGATGAGGAAAGATCTCATTCTGCCCTAGCCATGATGAGAGGGGTTGTGTGGTGAACTCAACGTCCCGAACCCTGTGAAAGAAAGTAACAGGGCCAGCATGAGATAGCTCTAAGGTGTGCTGCCAAGGGAGCCAGATGTTGGAACTCATCCCAAGCGACGGGGTATAGTGAGACGCAAGGTTGGGTGAGCTACGAATCTGAGTCGGCAACAGTAAGCCTAGGATGGCCAAGATTCCAGCAGTGTCAAGTAAGCCTAGAACTAGTAGAGGAGTTTCAGTTACACAATCTCATATGAGCCTGGGGACAGAAGAGCGAAGGCTAGTTCTCAGCATTGGGTGTGCAAAGTTGAGGAGTCGCACAAGGTGTGCTCCCCGCAAGAAGAGTTGGGCCATGTCGTGCAGGGCACCCATGGGCACCACGAGTGTTATCGAGTGTTGGTGTAAGCTTGGGGAAGATCCTAGTCCTCAGCAGTAGGACCAAGTGGGGAACTCAAGGGTCAGACTCATCTGTATGGTGTACAACTGGAGCAAGGATGGATGCAAGTTGAGGTTGTTGGTCACCCAGGAATGGGACAGCAAGGAAGGGATTCATAATATCTGGATTGGTATCGTTGGTGCAAGATCTCACAAGGTTTGCATGGTGCAACGAGATGCTATTGAAAGGTGGAACCAAGTAGGATTTGGGAAGTAGCTGAGTAGGTATCAGGCGAGATCAAGGTGCGCAGTCCTTGAAGTCATTGGACCGAGTGATCAAGGGATCTTAGGCTCAATGTTGTAAGGGGGAAGTCAAGTCCTCAAAAGAGCTAAAAGGGACTCATCGTGAGTTTGGTGTTGGATCCAAGAGCGCTCAGGGAGCCAGTCTACATGAAGAGCGAACTCAAAGTTCAAGTTGGACGGGTTTAGTAATTAGTTGTCTTATGGGAGGCACAAAGGATGAAGAACTTGGTGGAATCACCAAGTCAGCATAGGATGCAGCAGCCGTTCACGAAAGTGAACAAAGTTTGACATGGTCAGACCATGCAAGCAGAAGAGCTCGTAGCAGCTCGCAAGTGTAATATTTTGTGGTGCACTTATAGAAGTCAAGTTCCTCATGGAAGGAGGACTCACAAGCAAAGAGGCATAATCTGAGAACTTGAAAGGGATTGTCTGCATGGGAGTCGCGAGTATAGTTGAGTAGTGTCACGCGAGGTTGACCTCTCAAGGGAGAAAAGGTGTATTCGATCTATGCATTGGTCTAGCCCCATGACAGTTGGTATCAGAGAAAAATAAGTTGCTCTCTTATAATACCCCAAGTCGGTATTGGAAGTGTGTCAAGTCTGGGTATTATTGGAGCATGAGGCAGGTTTCCTCCCTTCGAGCCAAACAAAGTCAGCCACGTATGAGTTGAGTAGGGAACGACTTCATCAGAGACTAAGAAAGAGTCAGGCCAGGGTACATCTAGCAGTGGTGTCGAAGTCATGAAGCCAATGTGGTTTTGAAGAGGCATTTTGCGAATGGAGTGACAAGGAGTACTGAGAAGGGTCTCATTCCAGTAGTGCAGTCAAGTGTGCGAGCAGATCATGCGAGCCATTAGGGCATGGTCCTAAAGTAATTCATTGTGTGGCAAGGTAGTACATAGCATCCAGTAGAGGTGTGGAAGTGAATCAAGATGGTTTGAAATAGTATCATGTGGTTCAGAGGTCGATCTGAGTGAAGGGATTAGAATTCAGAAGTGATCCATGGCCAAGTTCCAATGCAACACCGGTTTTGAATCAAATTTGGGCATCTGTGTATCGCCTTAATCGTCGTATGGGCTTCAATCCTTTGGAGATGTTGGAAAAGGAATATGGGGCCTTTTCCAAGTGCGGGAAGGGGCAATGATGGATTGTGCACCCCGGAGTTGTGCAGAACTCCTGCGGTAGGAAAACAGAGAAGATTTGGTTGGTGTGTTGCTAAAGTGGAGTGAATCAAGGAAATATTGCATGCTAAAGGTCTTAGTAGCTCATGAGAAGCGAAGCAGATGAAGTGTAAGTAGTGTTGGGACAAGAACCAATGTTGAGTTAGGTATGACCAAAGAGACATGGGTACCAAGTTGACATAGTGAGTCAACGTAGAAGTCAGCCTAAGCAAAGAGGTCACACCAGGGTTCATAACCTTGGAAAATTTGCATCACAAGGATGTGCATTGGGGTGATTCAGGCTTGTATCCCTCAAGTTGGACATCACAATGTGGACGTCGGATAGAGGCACTATCCACAAACAAAAGTTCAAGTTAGCCAACCAAGCAGTGGTTGCAAGGGTGATCCTCAATAGTGAGGAGTTGGAAAGGAAGTCGGCATGACCTACAAGCTGGGTTAAGATGTCGCAAGCATTGTGGAATTTTCATAGGAAGCATAAGTTAGCAGGGAATTGAACGCGGTGTAGATGTTGCAGCGGTGTGTGGGTGTTTCATGGTAGGGAAAGGGGGACCTAAGCCAAGTCTCAGCGTTCAGGGTGTAGGATACTGACAACAAGGTCAGATCTGAGGTGAAATCAATGAGGGACCTACACAAGGAAGTGTTTAGGGTGTAGGACCATTGTCTGGGACATTAGATTTGAGGCAAAATCGAGTGGCGTCAAAGGTTGGAAGATTTTGCAATCGAAGCAAGCTGAGTCACAAGATGGCGAGTTAGGTTGGAACATTTAGAATGGAAGCATACCGAGTCACAAATTCAAGTATGCAAAAGGATATAAAGGCTTCAGAGCTGAGCCAAGTCACAAAGGCATAAGCTAGTTGAGCTTTTGGTGCAGTGTAATGGGCACAAGATGGGCGTAAAGGTGTCGAATGATGGGCACGAAAGGCGTTCCATGGCAACATTATGGGTACCCAGAAGAAACAAGGTGGATGCGAAAGGTGCACTTAGTGTTGATGAAGTATGCAAAGCAAGGGTGTTGAGGCAAGCACCAAGGAAGACTCCAAGAGTTTGTAGAAGTACACCAAGGATGGTGGAAAAAAGTATGACAGAGTATTGAAGGATCACTAGACACAGGACGTGTTTCGGCAGGCAAAAGTTGTTAAATCTTGGGTTGCATATGACAGGCGAGAAACTCCAAGTAGTTGAGTGGGTGCAGATCACGCCATGAAGTTGTGCTCAAAGGGTATACTGGTCAAAGGAGGCTATGGTACTAAAGGGGCATCATGGGCAAGCAGGATGGTGCGACAGATAGATGCTAAAAAGCTGAAATTCAAAGGCATGAATTCAAGAAAAAGTGTCAGAGGAGGGGTATTCCGGTCAACGGAGGCTAGGTATTGGATCTGTACAACAGGGTTGTTGTAGTGAGCTTTCAGTGGATGCTAGAAGTGGCTAAGTAGTAAAGGTTTTCTGAGGATGGATGTGAATGTTCTCAATAGGGGGCAGCTCAATGAGTTAGTCACAATAGCAAGACCTTGCAAAGGCATTGCAGTGTTAGGGAAACTCAACCAAGCTTCACTTCAGAAAGAGACAAGATGTTTGTAGTTCAACATTTGTAGATCCCTTGGATAGGTTTGTAAGTCTTTTCCAGGAAGCAGTTAAGCATGGTTCTCACGTCCATATGTTTGGCATCAGGGATGTCGCCTGTTTTTAAGTGGGGGGAGAATGTAAGGGGCTTGAAGTGAACAGTGCGCTCGAGGAGCACTGGACCCAATCCGAGTGCGGTGCAATAGAATTGTAACTTTGGTGATGCAATTTTGGTGCGGTGCATGCATCAATGCGTGAGCTAGGAAAGTCGCAATGGTGGTGCGAGTTGGACATAAGGAGTTTATTGGACATAGCGTCTAGGACTCGTCCCAAGGCATACCAAGTTGAGGATCCATACGGCGAACCGTTGGGCATTTGCTAAGCCATGAGGTGCGATCCAAGTCCGTAGTCTATTTGAGTTGGCCGAGTTGCATTGGAAGTTAGGCGCTTGGTGTTAGTGTTGCGAAAAGTGTTGACCAAGTTGGGATAGCATGGTTCTAACGTGAAGGCCGAGTTACTCAAGGTAGCGTGGGCAGAAGGCAACATGGAGCATAAAGGAGTGCCAAGTCATGCCAAGTCATGGCGAGTTAAGGTAGGTTGTACAAATGTGGTGCAACTCTACAAGGTGAGTTGGACTCATCCAAGAGTTAGTCATACTAGAGAGATTCTGCATTGCAAAGCGAAAGATCATATGGGCTATGAAGTATGTGTGAGGCACACAAGCAGAAATGGGGGAATCCGCCCAAAGTCTGGTGTCATCCTACAAATGTGTGGGAATATTACTAATAGCTTATATAGGGAGGTATGATTGTTCAAAAGAAAGGAGCACCATAGGGATGCAATAGGGTTGCACTGAGAGTTCATGACAGGATACCAAATGGAAAGGGTGTCTCATGCTCTTCCTTCCAAGAGTGAAATATAAGTAGCTCCCGCCTTGAGTCAAGCAAGTGGCTAAGGTGTCCGTTATGGTTATTAGGGATGAGGAAAGATCTCGTTCCACCCTAGCCATGATGAGAGGGGTTGTGTGGTGAACTCAACGTCTTGAACCCTGTGAAAGAAAGTAACAGGGCCAACATGAGATAGCTCTAAAGTGTGCTACCAAGGGAGTTGTATGTTGGAACTCATCCCAAGTGACGGCGTAAAGTGAGATGCAAGGTTGGGCAAGATACGAATCCGAGCTAGCAACAGTAAGCCTGGGATGGCCAAGATTCCAGCAGTGTCGAGTAAGCCTGGAACTAGTAGAGGAGTTCCAGTGAGGCGATCTCATATGAGCCTGGGGACACAAGAGCGAAGGCTAGTTCTCAGCATTGGGTGTGCAAATTTGAGGAGCCACACAAGGTGTGCTCCCCGCAAGAAGAGCTAGGCCATGTTGTGCAGGGCACCCATGGGCACCACGAGTGTTATCGAGTGTTGGTGTAAGCTTGGGGAAGATCCCAGTCCTTAGTAGTAGGACCAAGTGGGGAACTCAAGGGCTAGACTCATCTGTATGGTGTACAACTGGAGAAAGGATGGATGCCAATTAAGGTTGTTGGTCACCCAGGAATGGGACAGCAAGGAAGGGATTCAGAATATCCGGATTGGTATCGTTGGTGCAAGATCTCACAAGGGTTGCATGGTGCAACGGGATGCTATTAAAAGGTGGAACCAAGTAGGATTTGGGAAGCAGTTGAGTAGGTATCGGGCGAGATCAAGGTGCACAGTCCTTGAAGTCATTGGACCAGGTGATCAAGGGATCTCAGGCTCAATGTTGTAAGGGGGGAGTCAAGTCCTGAAAAGATCTAAAAGGGACTCATCATGAGTTTGGTGTTGGATCCAGGAGCGCTTAGGGAGCCAGTCTGCATGAAGAGCGAACTCAAAGTTCAAGGTGGACGTGTTTAGTAATCAGTTGTCTAATGGGAGGCACAAAGGATGAAGAACTCGGTGGAATCACCAAGTTTGCATAGGATGCAGTAGCCATTTAGGAAAGTGAACAAAGTTAGACATGGTCGGACCATGCAAGCAGAAGAGCTCGTAGCAGCTCACAAGTGTACTATTCTACGGTGCACTTGTAGAAGTCGAGTTCCTCATGGAAGGAGGACTCGCAAGCAAAGAGGCGTAATCTGAGAACTTGAAAGGGCTTGTCCACATGGGAGTCACAAGTATAGTTGAACAATGTCGCACGAGGTTGACCTCTCAAGGGAGACAAGGTGCATTTGATTTGTGCACTGGTCTAGCCTCGTGACATACATAGTACATCAATCCAAGCACATGATGACATGTTTTGAATTTGCACAGTCTACTCTCTTTTGGTTATACTCAGTACCTTAGCACAAGTACAAGATAACATGATTTGAATTTGTATAGTAGACTCTGGTTTGTATATGCACAAGTTTTTTAGTACAGACACAGGATTTCAAGTTTGAAGATGTACAATATCCTATTACAAAAGTTGTATAAGTAGTTTTGTATATGATCTGTAGATGTTAAATATAAAACCATAATGGATTGATGCAATGTTGCATCAACATAAATGTACCTCTATGTAACTCAACTGAGCTTTCACTATTTATTAATACAAAAAAAGCTAAAAATAAAAATGTTTAAGTTGTTATGTTGTCTAAGCTATGTTTATAGGAGGCGGTGGGCCTAGCTCGATTGGCTAAAGCATCTTGTTGCAAGAAAGAGGTCACGAGGTCTAGTCTCTCCACTATCCCCATGGTATAGGAGGGCGTGTCGCGCCAGGGCCACTAGTCACATGAAAAAATTTTACCAGGCGCATTGCAGTTTATAGGGGGACAAATACCCAACCAATTCTTGCAGTCTAAAAAAAAAGCTATTTTTATAGGAAAATGGGGGATAATGACACACATCTAAGAGGTCATGGCCACTAGTAATGGGCTCTTAGCTTGTGGTGGCATTGTCTTGGTCTTTATTTTTGGCTTGTTGATTAGTAGTATACATAAGAGAAATGGGAAGGGCCAAGTAGGAAACTTCCATTGCTCAATTAGCTAGCATGTCCATGGTGGGAGACAAATGACTGACCATGTGGTAGAGGGGTCCTCCTACAATGGCAAGGGTATGGATAACCATAGGAACCATGATGCCCTTGCCTTGAACTATGGCTATGATCACATTGACACACATGTGGTGGAGAAGCATCCTTGTTGGTAGGTGATGCAATTATGACCAAGGATCTTATTAGATTGCTCAATCATGCAACCAACACATACATTCCAGAAAACTCAATGTACATTTTATTCATATGCAAGGAAAAATTTTGGTTACAGTTCCTTCAATGGCCTTGGCTTCAAGCCTTACAATTTCACATCTAACCCTAACCCTCTTATGCTATGGAGGCTTCTTCCAAAAGCTTCTCAAAAGGCCTTCTTCAAAAGCACTACAAGAAGATAAAAAATGTCATACACCACTCTTGAAGTGGTCCACTTAGTAGAGAATCCAACCTAATAGTTATAGCTCCCATTATTTTATATGCATTTGGTTTTGCTTAATCTTATAACTTGTGTTTATGGAGGTGGATATCTATGTTACATAGCTATAGAACTTTTTGGTGTTATAATAACATGGTTTCATTGATCTCTCTATGGATGCAAGTTTGTAAACTAGTGCACGTTTTATTTCTATGGGGATGAAAGTTGCAATTGAATAGTTTTCTCTTACACCAATTAGTAGAGAGTGCATGGGTCATGTTATTTATGTGAGTGTATTTGGTAGTATCTTATGGTTTTCATAAATTATACATTACTCATGTAGTGGGATCCTAAGCAAGTATATGCCCATTCTAGATGAGGAGCCTTGGATGATGTTGAAGAGGGTATTTAGGTATCTTTTAGTCATACCTAAGTGTTTGTTTTGGTACTAGGGAGGATAAAATTTTAAGAAATATAGTGAATATATGAGTATTCATATATTTTTTGGGAAGGATATGTGGATAACAAGGGGTCTATTAATTGATACATGTTTATCTTTTTTTGTGGTTTAGTTAGTTAGATGAAAGAGATAAGATATAGTTGATCTTTTTATTGTAGATGTAGAGTATTGTTATAATCGTGTGATATTTAATTACAATCCTACAAATGTGACTAGAGGGTCTAAAGGCCCCCCCTTGACCCCTAACAAGGTGAGTGCAAGATCATGGGGGTCTAAAAACTAACGATATGACAAAAAAGTGGCAAATGATTTTTTTTTAATCCAAATTTAATGAAAATAAAATGGTTTATTGAGAAAATTACCAGCTTTCCACCAATATAAGATATGCCTTATTTTGAATTTAATAGATAATTATTATTGATTTTCTACATGTATTATGACTAAAGTCCTGATTGATAAGTTGATTGAAAATATCTATATTTCTCAAATGATTTCACATTTTTCAAATCTAAAAGATGCGACACATTTATGCTTCCCATACTATAGGATGGAAAAAATAAAAATTGAATTTCATAAGTTTTTGACCAAGTTATGGTGGTTAAACAAACAAGTTTTAATATTTTTAAAACTTTCTAATAAAAAATTCAAAACTAATTATTTACTTGCAAAAAAATTACAAAAAAAATTGCGGCACATCTGGGTATGTGTCTACTTATATTGAAATTTTATTTTTTAAATATTTATTTTTTCTTATACTTAGGTTGGTCAAACATACACTTGCTTTCTATTTTTTCTTGAAAATTTAGTACTATTGCACTTAAATTTCACTTTTTTACCAAATAGATTTATTTTTTTCCAAAAAAGGACTAGTATCTTAAAAACTAAATTCAATTTTCTAAAAATTTTGTTCTTACATATTTTTAAAATAATGTCAATAACCTATTCAAATTTTTATGTCAAGTTTCCTAACTTTGTTTTCTGAATTGTTATTGACACTTAAGGGCCTAGTTTGGAACCCCATGATCCTGCACTGACCCAACACCTCAACTAGAGTTGAAGGCTACATAGAGTGTAGCCAAAGGTTGTTCCATGAGGGGGTTGGGGTGAATTTTATTTTGACCATTTTTCTACTTTTAAAGGCACTTTTCATTTTGTTTTATTGGTCCATAATTTTGGTGCCCATGGTATTGTAAAATCACCTTTTATTTGTGTCTATTAATAGATGAACATGCATGAGGGGAAATAGTAGTGAGTTCTATAGATATTTCAAAAGTATATAGGAGCTACATGAATGCTAAAGGGATAAAGGGTTTGCATATGTACTATTTTGTTGAAATATTAATACATATTTATGCCCCTCTTTGATTGTGAATTTTTTTATCGTAAGAGTTTCTCCATGCACATATAGTATTATGTGTTTATTTATCACGGTTTGTTGATTTCTATTTATTTATATCTTAATGGGTAATTGAATGTTGCATTGATAAAAATCAATTTCAGATAATTTTGAAGGGATAACATTTGTAGTAGTTTACTTTGTTTTATCAACAAGTATATGGTAGCTACTTAGGCCTATAAGAAGGAGATTTAGATTTGGGGTGTTTGTTTGGATATCATGTTGGAATAGGATTTGTCACTAGTGTGGTAGAGGACCCTACTTTTTCATGTGCAAACAAAGTACATTGATGTATAGTTTCTAGATTATACAATTTATTTAAGGTAATTTGTGAACAAATGTAACCTATAGGATGGTTGTGGGAATGTTTCCCTTTGTATTGAACTTTTCTTGTCCATATTTGGACCTTAGGGAATGTATAAAATAATTTGGTGAATTTTGGGATAAGGTGTTACACACCTCTCAGATATATTTTTTATTTTATGAAGTTGTGGTTTGTCTCAAAATAGTGTGCTACGCGTTAGGAGAGCTAATATTTTCCTAAGGTTTTTTTTGTGTGTAAATGAATTTAATAGTTGGGAGATCACGGTTTTGTGAGCATATTATTTATATGACCTCCAATATCATAAAAAATAATTAATGTGTTAGCGAATGGATTGGCACTTTTATTGTTTAATATTCAAAAATTAACTCTATTGCCCAGGACACAAGAAGGCCAATATCACTGACAACTCTGGAAAGGTCACAATTGCATTTGTGAATTTCCTCTAAATTTTAGAGGTACATCTCCCTCATATATTTGGGTATGCTTTTAACCCGAAAGCAGAAAAGGAAAATAACACTAATTCATAAATATGAAATTAGTGCGAGCAAACTGAAAAGACCATTAACTATTAAGCACAAATACTAGATAGTCAATGGTCGGTAAAGAAATGCATCAGAAAATAATTATGATCACAATTAATGAATATGATGCTTAAGAGGAAATCCCACACAAAGAACATACTCACATCACACTTGCAACCAACTAATTGATATGATGAATACTATACTCACAACTTACAATTCATAGATTGAAAATAATTGCAAACATAAGAATGAATTCAAAAAAAATTTCCTCTTTCCCTATTACATCATAGTGTAGGTCAGACCATACGTTGACACTTATCACAATGTTGAGCAAACCTTTTACAATCCTTATAGATTGTTGGCCAATAATATCCTATAATAATAAAAAAATAGCAGTTTGTTTTGCCGCAAAGTGGCCTCCGCTCCAAATGGCATGCGCAAAGTATGTCAAAGACATCCTCCTCTGCTACACAACAACACATAATTTTATCAATTCCAGTATGAAAGAGTAAACCATTAATCCAACTATATTGCCCACTAATTCCTATAAGCTTTCGTCATTCTCTTGGAGAAAAGTGGGGTGGAAACCTACACGTGAAAAGATAATTAGCAATATTGGAAAACCATGGGCTTCTTATAGAAATGGAAAAAAGATGTTCATCGAGAAAGGCATCATCCACAAGAACTGGTCCATTATTACTCTGCAACTTGGATAGGAAATCAGCAACGACGTATTCATGTCCCGACTTGTCAAGAATAGTTATATCAAATTCCTACAACAAGAGCAACCACTGAATCACTTGTCTTGTAACAACTAGATTATTCATCAAAAATCTAATAGAAAAATGATTTGTATATACAAAGACTTTATATCTAGTTATATAATGGAAAAATTTGTTTACTGCATAGACTACAACCAAAAATTCCTTTTAAATGACAGTGTAATTTACCTTTGCATCAGTAAAATTCTTACTGATATAATAAATGGAGTAAAAGAGAGAATCTTCCTTTTGTCCAAGTATTGCTCCCATGGAATTGTCTAAAGTATCGGAATGGATGTGAAACAGTAGTTCCCAATTGGGTCCTCACAAAACTGGTGTAGTTATAAGCTTCCCTTTGATTTCTTCGAAAGCTTTTTGGCATTTTGGTGTCCATGAGAAATCAACATTTGTACCTAGCAAAAGAAAAAGAGGTGAGGCAATTTTGATAAATTTTTGGATAAACCATCGATAGTATCTAGCATGACCCAAAAAACTACGTACATCCTTTTGAGAAGTAGGCACAAGCAAGTCTTGAATTATCTTTACCTTTTTGAGATCTACCTCAATTCCTTTTGTAGAAATATAATGTCCTAGGACAATACCTTCAGTCATTAAGATGTGACATTTCTCATGACTCAAAGAAAGATTAGTATCAATGCATTTTTTAAGGACTTTTTCTAGATTTCCCTTTGCTTCCTCATACTTGTCACCATAAACAGTAAAATCATCCATGTACACTTCCACACAATCATGAATTAAATCTGCAAAAATACTTAAGATAGTCGACTGGAAGGTAGAAGATGCATTACACAACCCAAAAGGTAAGACATTATAGGAAAACGTACCCCAAGGGAAAGTAAATGTAGTCTTTTCTTGGTCTTCTAGGGCTATATGGATTTGATTATAACCACTGAATCCATCAAGGAAGGAAAATAACTTTCCAACAAGGGTGTCTAAGACCTGATCAATAAAGGGAAGTGGGAAATGGCCTTTCTTGGTAGCCTTATTAAGGGCCCTATAATCGACACATATTCACCACTTCCCATTCTTCTTAGGGACTACAATAGGGGGTGACACCCATTAGCTATCAGAGATAGGATAGATGGATCCCACATTGAGTAACTTTTGAAGTTCATCCTTAACAATTTCTTGTAGGACAAGATTCAATCTCCTCTGAGGTTGTCTTATGGGTTTGCTTCCTTCCTCTATATAAATATGATGTGTGCAAGTGGCAGGATGTATTCCTCTCATATCCTAATATTCCCAAGAAAATTCATCTTTATGAGAATGCAACATAGAAATAAGGTCTTCTAACTATGAAGCACTCAAATTGGGATTTATGTTAAGCATCTTTCTGGGTAAAATTTCCATAGCCTGAGACTGGACAGTGTTGAAAAATGGAGGTAATTATGTAGCTTAATACTTTGTAAAACTATGAGATTGTAGATCTAATTAAGTGTTCTTTGTTACAATTTCTTTGTATATGATTATCTGTTTAGATTCATTTTACCAATTGTAGAAGTAGACAAAAGATTGTAGAAGAATAAAACTAGAAGATAGAAGTGACACAACATATACTGTGGAGAAACCCTTTCAGGAAAAAACTCCACCACCAAAATCAATAGTGCTTGTATTATTTAACCTTAGAACAAGATTACAATAATTCTTTATCAATCCTTGCTTGAGATGCTTCTTTTTCCTTCAACAATTCATCTTCACAACCTACAATAAACTCTCATGTGTCTAAGCATGAATCCACACATCCCATGCCATGCTTCACAAAATTACTCTCTTAGAACTCTCTTCAACTTGCTGCAATAAATAGACAATTTTGAACATTGTAAACTCCAAAGAGTTGACAATTACAAGAGGATAAATATCCTCACAAATATCTACGCCATTCTTGTGCAAGTAGAGTTCTTTCATGAAAAATAATTTCAAACCAAGTCCTTCATCAATTTGGGTGTCCCAAACTGAAGTCTTAATTGATTGCTGGTTTCGAAGATATCTTGTAAGCTTCTCCTCAAAGTTGGCACCCAAGAATGGGCTCCACTTAATTGATCCTTGTAAATATCTTCTCATGCAAAGGTGTTAACTCCAAGATGCCAACTTGGGTGCCCAAGGTGGGTCCAAGTTAATCTCTGTTAACTGAAACATATCTCTCCATCAATTCATGCAAACATGATGCATGATTGATCATCCCCACTTAACTGAATATATCACATGTTATCTATCATGCAACTGAATTCATTATTCATGCATTCCAAGTCAACTAAATTCAACTATCATTCAACTGAAACTAACTACATGCAACTAAAGATAATTGAACCATAACTGAACTAAACTAAACTAAATTGAATTGAACTGAACTGAACTCCACTCATGTAAATATCAATTCCTAACTTCTAGGATCTTTACATGCTTACTGAAGTGTTGTCTTTCTCCAAACAGTTAACTGAACTTAAGGTGGGTTCCACCTTCCACGTGGGTGCCCCATGTGCTCCTATTTTGTAGGAGCTCTTCTTGGTCGTCCCCACATATTCCTATCATTTAGAAATAATTACAAATGTCAATTTACATGTTCATTTCATTCGAATTTAATCTCTTTCTAATCCTAGTGTTGGGGAACACTTTCCAAGGACTTAGGAGATACATGAAATATGTTTAGGATTAGAATTAAATGGCATCGTATTCCCAACATTCTCTCACTTGACATTATACATTGCAATTATTCTAAAAAAGGAATCATTAATATAAATCAAGTACAGGACTTAAGACCAATGGCCTTCCTGCACCAACTAATCAATCCATGCCAATTTCAAATGCAACCTGCATAATGATGAAGCTCCAAGCAAATGATTAATACTCAAAACCAAGAGAACTTATTTGTAAGATAACCATCCAAAATCAACAATGGATCCACATCATTGCCAAATGCTCCCACTGAACCGTGATACTGAGCAGCCCATGGCATCATGATGCACATAACCAAAACCTCATCACTATCATAAGCTCACACCAAACCTATGTATCCAAGCTCTTCATGACATCGTGATACCAATCTGCAAACAAGTCCTTGTATATCCACCATCCTGCAAAATAAGACTCCAAGGTAATAACACACAGACATGCGATAAAAAACCTCTGAAGTAACTCACTGTAGTAAAGTGTAACCAGTCCAACAGAGTTGCCCCTCTCATATAGAACACATATACCTTTTGGAACTCCCACTGCATAGGTAATGTCAAATCTGAAAACAAGATCACAACATTAACAAGTCCTCCTATAGTACTTCACATCGAGGATGTGGCTAACTCCTCTATCATAGTGTCAAATTGTGTAAAGTAAGATCTCCTTTAACACTCCCAAACTGAAAGGATATCAACATCTAACCATTCAACTTATAATGAAACATGGCATAACTTAGATGTAAACCTCTCACAGAAAGTAGAACTTAGCCAAACATTCCCACAAACATAAGGGAATATGCCCAAAGCCACTAACTATCTCCTATACCTCTCCTACCCAAATCCTCAAAACTAACTCAAGTTCAAGATTGCAAGGAGAACAACTAAAATACATAAAAGCATGCATCTACTTCTCAAGATTAATGCATAAGAGAAGACAAGATACATATTAATAATGCATCTAATAATCAGACGGGAAACACCTCTTAGATAATTTTACCTACTGAGTAGACCAAGAGTGGGATACAATATTGTCATGTGCATACAACACCAAGCAATATAGGCTTTCAATAAAGACAATCTTCTCATTAGGTCTATGATGGACTCACATCCATTTTCAAGTGTAGGCTTCTCGGTCTTTACAGTTGAAAAATATTTTCTTACAAGTAACCATTCCAACATATATCTCTTAACATAAGAAATATCCAGCGTAACCCAAGTCTCTCTAGTATTCATGAGCACCCACCAATTAATCCATGCCAACTTCAAATGCAACCTACATAATCATGAAGCTCTAATAAAATGATTAATACTCAAAACTAAAGAAACTACATCCTCTCCAAAAGGAAGAACAATAACACCTTTACCAAAGACTCTAAGGGTCCTTCATGAAACAAGATGTTAAAACGTCTTCAAATCACTTGAAGATAACCATATCCTACCAAAGCTCCCACTGAATTGTGATACTGAGCTATACATGGCAACAAGATAAACATCAAACCATCACTATCAAAAGCTCCCACTGAAACACATAAACAAGCTATCCATGACATCGTGATAACCATCTCCTAAATGAAGATCATCCATACATGCAAAACCATGGGCTCAAAACCATGAGCTCCAAAACCATGTGTTAAAGACCACTAAAGGTTAATCCACTAACTCTAACCCACGAACTAGTTTAACCCAACTGCCCTCCCCTTACCACCTGGGAGAACTCCTCTCTTACCAGGCCTTTCCTTTCAGGGATTGAGCAAGCCATACCAGGTCTTACAGCCATCAGCCCAAATACATTGTAACATACTTATGTTACAAATCTATAATAACACAATAGTAAAAGATCCCACTACAGCCAAAAAACCTTCAAACTTTTAAGAGAAAGGTGCCCCAAACTCTACCCAACTATTAGCTCTGATACCAAATGTTGAAAAATGGAGGTAATTATGTAGCTTAATACTTTGTGAAACTATGAGATTGTAGATCTAATTAAGTGTTCTTTGTTACAATTTATTTGTATATGATTATCTTTTTAGATTCATTTTATCAATTATAGAAGTAGACAAAAGATTGTAGAAGAATAAAACTAGAAGATGGAAGTGACACAACATATACCATGGAGAAAACCTTTCGGGAAAAAACTCCACCACCATAATTAATAATGCTTGTATTATTTAAACTTAGAACATGATTACAATAATTCTTTATCAATCCTTGCTTGAGATGCTTCTTTTTCCTTCAATAATTATTCTTCACAACCTACAATAAACTCTCATGTGTCTAAGCATGAATCCACACATCCCATTCCATGCTTCACAAAATTACCCTCTTAGAACTCTCTTCAACTTGCTGCAATAAATAGACAATTGTGAACATTGTAAACTCCAAAGATTTGAAAATTACAAGAGGATAAATCTCCTCACAAATATCTACGCCATTCTTGTGCAAGTAGAGTTCTTCTGTGAAAAACAATGTCAAACCAAGTCCTTCATCAATTTGGGCATCCCAAACTGAATTCTTAACTGATTGTTGGTTTCGAAGATATCTTGTAAGCTTCTCCTCAAAGTTGGCACCCAAGAATGGGCCCCACTTAACCGAGCCTTGTAAATATCTTCTCATGCAAAGGTGTTAACTCCAAGATTCCAACTTGGCCGCCCAAGGTGGGTCCAAGTCAATCTTTGTTAATTGAAACATATCTCTCCATCAATTCATGCAAACATGATGCATGATTGATCATCCCCACTTAACTGAATGTATCACCTATTATCTATCATACAAATGAAGTCATTAGTCATGCATTCCAAGTCAACTGAAGTCAACTATCATTCAACTGAAACTTACATACAACTGAAGATAATTGAACCATAACTGAACTAAACTAAAGCGTCTGGAACTCCACTCATGTAAATATCAATTCCTAACTTCTAGGATCTTTACATGCATTCTGAAGTGTTATCTTTCTCCAAGCGATTAAGCGAACTCAAAGGTGGGTTCCACCTTCCATGTAGGTGCCCCATGTGCTCCTATTTTGTAGGACTCTTCTTATTGTCCCCACATGTTCCTATCATTTAGAAATAATTACAAATGTTAATTTACATGTTCATTTCATTTGAATTTAATCTCTTTCTAATCCTAGTGTTGGGGAACACTTTCCAAGGACTTAGGAGATACATGAAATATGTTTAGGATTGCAATTAAATGGCATCTTAATCCCAATAGACAGGAGTAGGGTGTTGTCACAATAGTGGTTTACAATTTCTGGGAGATTTTGATTATTGTTGAAATCACATATTTTTAGAAAATATAATGATTTAAGCCTTTAAAAGTTTCATTTAAAGCATTCCAATTGAAGAGGGTTTGATCAAACTACCTTAGATCAAACCCCCTTGGATAGAACCCCGCTAGTTTTAAACCATACCTATAACAAAGTCTCATTTACACCTATCAAAATGTTGATAAAAAACCACTTTTGATTTACCTTTTGGAGGATCAAATGAATTCGTTTAAAATTTATTTTTTGTAAGTGTGTAGTCCTTATTATAAGCTTTCCAAAAATTATAATTTTAAATAAATTTAATTTTATTATTATATTTATTTTTTATTTCTTTTGAATGTACATTTTTCACCGAAAATCAAACTCTTTGTTCTGTACATGTGGAAAAATAGCAGATTATCAAAAAATAAAATTTAAAAATATGAGTGCACCAGATATTGGAGTCCTTGATCCAACAAAAAAAAAAATTGAATTTTGACACATACGAAAAAAGTTAGGCATTATACAGTTGCGCTATGTCTGAGTTATAATTGGTTTGACTTCGAAACTTGATTAAAGAAAAAATATTCAATAAGAAACTATCTAACCAAGTGGAAGCACTAGATATTAGAGTTAAAAATCTAAATTTGAAAGAATTATAATTTTACTCTTCATGGAAAAAAAGTTATGCATTATACAGTGAGCGTCACTTTTTTAAAATGTTGTTTTCTGAAGAAAAAAAACTAGTTTTCGAGGGAGATGGAAAAAGAAGTGCAATCTGATTTCAAAAATTTTGAAAAAAATATATTTAGAATCTACAGACAAAATGTCACAAAACTCTAGTTTGTATCATCTACAAATTCCTCATGGTTTAGCTGCTATAGTTGCCCGAAAGTGAAGATTTAGTTTAAAAAATATATTCCAGTGTCCAGTTTGGCCAAAAATTGTAAACCACTATTGTGGGATCACCCAGTATTTACAACAAGCAATTGGGAGGTGGATAAGGTTGGATCAAAATTCCCAAATACTAAAAATGGACTATATATACAAGTTTGTGGTAATAATTGATGCAAAGTAATGAAATGTTGAATAGACTGTGAATTACTAACTAATGGAAAATTCCCAAATGGAAAATTGCCACTTATACCCGAAGGAAAAATCATTGTCTCTAAAACATTATTAACCAAATAATAATTTTGCATGAAATTATTAATATTATTGTCTTATGATACTTCTTCAAACTCCCTACTTTGATCAATATTCAAAATAGGTAAAGATTCTTCTAAATCACTATCGATCCACAATGGATCCTCTGTTTCCAATAATGGTTGTGCTGGAGGGTACAACATCAATTGCTTCATTTGTTCTCCATTTGAAATCACTATGTTGCTAGACCTGCAACTAATAAAAGCATTATCTGTGACTAACCAAGGTTTTCCTAAAATTAAGGGGTATTCCCCTAGCTTAATCTTTGGTTGTAAAATCATAAAATTTGTGGGATATTCCCAAGACTCAACATAAATAATGATGTCTTCAATCATAACTTATGGTTTTATAAGGGAACGATCTGCCAAATTTGCAAGACTGCTGGAGTAGGTCTTAGTCCTTGAAGGGCTAGTCTCTCCTTAGTCTCATTTTTCATTACATTTATAGTTGCTCCTAAATGCGCAAGTGTATTTAGAATAACTATATCACCAATACATACCTTTATCATTAGGCTCCCAAGATCTACATACTTAGGAATAAAAGTCCTCCCCAACATCAAATCTGCAAGTTGTCTAATGACTTGCACTGTCTTGGGGTCTTGTTTCTTCTGTTGTTTTCTCCCACATAGTTCTTTAACTTCTTTTGTATATACTAGAACATCTCGAGTGGCCTACAACAAAGGAATTTTAATGTTAACATTATGTAACTCATTCATAAAATCAAGACCTAATTGAGATATTTCTTTTTGTTTTGGTTGTTCTTACAACCTATAAGGAAATGGGGGCCTTGGTTGTTCTTCTTCTGGTTCTACTAGAGAATCATCTACCTCTGTGATAGTTGTCCCTTGAAGATTCTTTCATGATCTCAATTGTACACCGTCGGTTTCTAATGCATTGACAAGATAAGTCGACTATCATGCCACCTCATTGTTATAAACTGGTTGAGCCACCTTATTATTAAGATTGGATGATGGTTGTGCGAGCATAGGCATTGATTTTAGTGGTTGATTTGACCTAGATGGTTGATTAGATGATGATGGAATAGGTGGTAAAAGTTGTTGGGATTACTAATAGGGATTTATTGTTGAAGGTGGTGGATATGGAGGAAATGCTTGATATTGTGGGTATGGTGGTGGTGGTGCTCATCATGCTTGCCATGATTGTGGAGCATGTGGATATTATTGTGTCCACTAGGGGTTGTATGGAGGATATTTCCAACCTCCAAACCATACAGGTTGGTTTGGGAAAGGATTTTTTTGAAAATGAATTTGAGGTGTGCTTGATAATCAGTTAGGGACATTCCTTCTGGTTGTCAAGGTCTCCTTTGGGCCATAAAGTAAACAAGCTCATTTGTATATCCTACTTCATCCATGCCTACAGGAAGAGTTTTTAGAATGGTGTCCCTACTAGTATCTTCGAAAGAAGATATTTTTATTCTATTGTAGGGAGATTCTTCACTATTATTCCTTTTATGACAAATAGGGAAAAAGATAGCAAGGGATTTTTAACCTCCTCCTACTTCCTTCGTGTATACAAAGTATCTATCTACTTACCCATGCGACTCAGTAGGTCAGTCTTGAGGTCCTCGAGCAGTGTACCCAATTCTTGTTTTGTAACTCTTGATGTCCCTCCAAGAGAGAGAGACGTGCTTCCCGACGTACCATCTAGTTGAATGGGTGTACCTTGAATAGTTCCTGCACACATCACAAATATCATCAAACCTCATCTTAGAAATATCTCCTCCACCCATAAGATTCAAAGTATCCAAACATTCATCTCTAATCCCCCTAAGGAAGAGCATTTTTACAGTGTCATGGATTAACCTTGTGTGTTTGGTTTTTTGTAGACTAAATAGGGAACTTTCCAAACAATCTTCTAAATTTTCTTTCTCACATTGCATGATGTGAAATATCTTGTCTCATGTTTCCTTGGTCCTGCAGTATTCTTGGTATTTTCCAAGAAATTTTTCTTCATATCATCCCAAATATGAATGGTTTCTCATCCTAATCCCATAAACCATCTCAATGTTGCATCCTTTAGAGTAGCCAGAAATAATTTCAACTTTTGTGCTTCATTATGATAATTGTAATTGTGACATAAAATATCAAATTCAAAAAGGAACATATCAGAATCTTCCATAGAAAGACCTCAAAAGATAGGCAAAGCTAAGTGTGGTATGTTCTTCATAAGGGCATCCTCTTCTGGATGTGCAATGGGAAACTCAAAAGTAATCGGGTTATTGTTGGCCAATGCTCTCTCATTGTTATTGTTGTTGTTGTTGTCCATAGTTCCAAATTCCCAAGGAGTGTAGAAAGTTGTGAATGGTTTAAGGTCTCTTGGGGTTTGGGTTTGGAGCTCATAAGATTCTCGGAATATCCTAGCAACCCTTTTAAATGAATCTTCAAGCAACTCGTGTTGGACACTGGAAGGAGACTCAAAGGTGGACTTAATGGCACATTTCTCGATATTAGGTTCAGCTAGTTTCTTTTTGGATGGGATGTTCACAACTAATGGTTTTAAATTTTTTTGTGATTTTTCCTGTTGAAAACTACTTCCTTTATCCTTCTTAACAAATCTCCCTTTACTATCTCTACTACGATTCATGCATATATATGATTTATAACAAAGAAAACTAAATTTAATTACTCGGGCAAGGTCGATGATCGCACAAACTTTTTCCTTAGCACACTGGTCCTAACTTAATTCACTAGACTAATAGGCCTTTAACACCATTCCCTTGCAATGACGCCAAAATGTTTGGACAAAACTATGGACTAGTATTGAAGATAAATTGTTCTTTTAATTCTATTAAATTGGAAAATACATGATTATATCAATCCTCAAGAATTTCGTAGCAGTTTCCTTAGTTTGTTCCTTAAATGTCAATCCAAGGATCATAAACATGTGAAAGGTGTTGTGGCAGTCCACCTAAGGGCTGAAAACAGTGAATTAAGTGGGGATGAATGCAGCTAACACTCTAGAAAATATTTAATCTCGCTTATGTTTTCTATTGCGACAGGAAATTACAGAGCAACAAGAATTTTGCAATACGATAGGAAGTTCATAGTGCAACAGAGATTTCACAATGCGACAGGAACTTCACAGAATAGAATAGAATAAAATAACTTGAAAAAGCAGTGCATGCAATTGAACAATAAATAAACTGTTGAAAACCTTTTATTCTTCAAGTAACAATTGCATCTAATAGTGAACTAATCATATCGATTGTAAAACTAGAATTTAACAGTGAATCAACCACATTAGCCAAGTATCAAAGCTTTCTGAACTTAAAATGAAATTAAATCATAAACTAATCACACTTTGTAGAATACATTCAATGGAAAAAAAACCACACATCATATAAATTCTAACTAATTCAAACACAAAGCAATCTCACTGAGCGTCCCGAGAGTGGGCCCTTCCTCTAGTTCACAAGGCGAGTGAAAGGAAATCAACTACGCTAACTCAATGTCATGATCATCCAGTTCAATTCATTCCAACTAGTCATAGAAACAAAATATATGTTTGTTCTCTATTATCTATATCCTCTACAGTCTAAACCATAGCATATTTATATATGTGATTTCTTACTATTATGGCCTATAGCCAATACATCGAATACTATAGACTAAGATTAAAAGAGGTTATGATTTTTTATGGCCAATGGCCAACAAATCAAATACTAATAGTCTTTGGTTTGGCCGTAGGCCACAAACCCAAAACAACATTAAAAATAGTTTCAATTTATGTAATGCAGAAATGAAGCGAATAATTTCACAACACATTCAGTCCACCCTTTGCTTCTCCTCATGTCCCATGATCCTCAAGGGTTATCTTCCACATGGTTGGTTCCTTCAAAATGATCAGTTCTTGTCGAAAATTAATCAGATTAGATTATTATCTCAACAATTTGACACTTTGGAGGCATTCCTCCATTCTTCAAAACATATTAAATATTTCTTCATTCTCATAATAATTAATGGTAGGAAAAATTGGGAAAAGGCAATAAAATGATGCAAAAAGGGCATAAGGGGTTGGGGCCCTAGCTTGGTTGGCTAAATCTTTCCTATAGCAGGAGGTTGGTCACAAGTTCTAGTCTCCCCCACCCCCATGGTACCGGAGGGCGTGTCGCACCAGCGCCGCTGGTCACGTTAAAAAGTTTACCAGGCGCACTACAGTTTATAGGGGGTCGTGCTACCCGATTCCTACAGTCTAATAAAAATAAAATTAAAAAAAAAAAATTATTTGCCGGTATTGGCATGGTGTGATGGTTTAAAGGTGGCATTGTTGTTCTTGCCACCAAGGTTCAAACCCCGTTGGGGTGGTATTGTTGATTGGTTGTATTCCGGTTCATAGCTCCAGTCAAAAGCGTTTACCCCTTGAATAAAAAAAAAAATTATATTAAATTCAAATAAATTATTGCCGGTATTGGCATGGTCTGATGGTTTATAGGTGGCATTGTTGTTCTTGCCACCAAGGTTCAAACCCCATTGGAGTGGTATTGTTGAATGGTTGTATCCGGTTCATAGCTCCGGTCAAAAGCGTTTACCCCTTGAATAATTAAAAATAATGCAAAAAGGGCATAAGAATTGGACATGTTTTTCACCGATCACATAGTCTTAGCAAAAATTTGAGTAGGTACGATGATTTTAAGGGCGATGACCAAAATCAGAGTAACATAATGTTTGGATCACATATAGATAACCAATCTTGGGTGCTAAGCTTGGAGAGTTCAATTGAATTTCCTTGGAGAACATGTTGTTGCTTGGTCCCAGTGGCATACTTGGATTCCCACCCTTGAGATGCACTTAGGTGCATTGATCATTAATGCTTGGGGCATTTAATAATGGTGGCAAGAAAACTTAGTTTTTCCTTTCATGCCGTTCTTTTTCTTATGTATAACAAGCTTGGGATGGAGCTTTAACACTAGTTATATACATGCTCGTAGTGATTGAAACTTGTGTTAAGTGCCTAGAGGCTTGAGTTTCTTGTTGAGAAGATCATAAAGAGCATGAAGATATTGGTACTAGTTCTTTCAAGGCTTGGTTTTTTTCCAAAAGGGTTTTCTTAGGGTATATTAGTTTCTTCTTATTGTGTGGATATTCTATTCTTTGATTTATTCTTGTTATGTGTTAAATGATGTTGAAATTTCTATAGATAAGATGATTTATGACATCTCTCCTCGTAATATTAATGATGGAAATTATTTTTTATTTCCCTTAATTTGGTATTTTTAGGTTTGGTAACAATAGTTTTAGGGGATTTCATTTTTAGTTAAATCCCTTTTTCATTTCCACAAGATTGAAAGTGGATAAGATGGATGTAATATTATTAGAATGAAGTGACATTGTAGTCTATTCATGTAGCATTGATACAAGCAAGTGATAATACTTCCTTTGTCTTTTGAAGTCCCTTTCCTTTATGAAACCAATGACCTATAGTTTTCATTTAAATAAACAACCCTAATGTTTAATAATAAAATTTTGACATACAAGCAAATACATAATGGTTAAATTTTAAAGTTACTAATTCTCAATACAATAAAATTTAAATTTTGAAAGATAAGACATAATCACACATCATTGAATCTAAAAAATACAATCACATTTATAAATTTTTTTAAATTTTTTTAATCTAATTTTGAAAATAAAATATTAATAATAAACAAAAAAATTATTAATTTTGAAATTAAGCACTACGACAAGAATATTTGAGACAAAGCTTGTAAGAAAAAAAATGCACTTTTCTCCCCCATAATGAAGGCTTTTGGGGGAAAGAAAAGAAACAATGATGAACTTTTCTCCTCTATAATTCTATAGAAAGCTATAGAAAGTGAAATAATAATCTTAAATCCTTAAAACTGTGTGGAAGGAAAAGGAAGGTGTGTTATGGACCACTGCAGAAGGGATGATGTTCAAATAACTCTCATATTATTCCCCACCATTTTTTATTTTTTTTATGGAACGTGGATGAATCAAATCTCCAAAAATCACAGCACTTTATGGCAGAAGGGATGATGTTCAAATAACTCTCATATTATTCCCCACCATTTTTTATTTTTTTTATGGAACGTGGATGAATCAAATCTCCAAAAATCACAGCACTTTATGGCCATATATGATGTCGTTATCATTTGCAGTGGGTGCCTACCATTTACAAAAATCCTGAGCAACCTAAATAACTTATAATTGACGCTTTAGATTTTATATGTGGAAAGACCTGAGCATGCAAATCTTTCCTACTTTCTATCGGCTATAAAAGAGGAGACATTGAATTAAACTGTCACACTCCCAATATACGTGCTTTGTTCCCATGGATTACCAGCTGGCGCTGCAGCCCCACCAGAATTCTCTTCTTTCCGTATTAATCAAGTTTTCCTTTAGCTTCTCGAAGGCTGCTTCTCAATCTTCACGTCGTAAATTCGCAATAACCGAAACGATATTTTGATTCGGAGTGCGCAGCAGTTATATTCATGTGCACTGAGGATGAGGCGGATTTGCTTTGGCGGCAATGTGGGACCGACCCACCCCAACACTTCTGGAGAGTCCTCTATTTGACGCTCAACTCTGCTATTAACTGCAAGTTGCATGGAACACCATCTGTGCCGCTTAACGGACACATTTCGCCGTGGAATCACGAGGTGGCTTTGCTCACACATCTCTCAGCATGGAGAAACAGATAATAATATTTTATTTCCTGTCGCTTCAAATCTCAGGGATGACAGCGACGTCGTGCCAATGTAGAGCGTCACTCTCAGCCCACAGGGTAGGTTTTTCACCTTTAAGACCAGGACACCCAAACTTAGTGATTAAGAAAGATTACCTGGTACGGTGATAGCACTTGCTTTTTCACAAAGTCTTAGCCGGCACGGCCGTTGTTAAATTTGATGGACGTATGACCGTATTTAAGTTTTTTTTTTTGAAAATTAGTTAAATCTTTTGAATGAAATGATTTTAAATAGGTAGATCGTTTTTTGGAATTATTGTGTTTTTTTTTTTCAATTATATTCAGTGATTTATATTTATTTTTTATCATAGATCACTAAATGTTATCTAAATCTTCAAAAAGCTTACACTTAATCGAATTCAGAAATCTAAATTGATATTCTTATAGATTGTGGAAATCTAATAGCATTTATAGAAAACTGGTTAAATTAATACTTGTAACGGAATTTCTCTAACAGGCAGGGTCGACCGTTAAATTTAGGTCGGGGGTGCGGCAGGCGGCTGAGATTTGAGAGTCCCAATCCCATCCAAGTTGAGGACCGACAAAGTCTATAGAGCACAGTGTGGAGTGTGCATAAGTGATGTTGTACGCAACTTAAAATAAAAGTGATGGAATACGTAGGCCTAGAAGAATATCACGCAAGCCACATTTCCTGTTTAGTTAGAAATTTTAGGCAAAGCAGGCCCCCAGCGGCAAAAGGTTACGTTGGAAGTTGGTCGTGGTTTTAGATTTGCCTTATTTGGCGTGTGCTGACGCGAGACGGATGGAAAGCGTGCCTCGTTTCGGTTGAGATTTGGAGGAATACAAAGCTCCTTGAAATGCGCTCTAGTCGTTTGTCCCGCTATTAATCCGCAGCCTTTTTAATGCTCCTGCCCTCTGTTTTTCTAGTCGTTGGCACGTGCACAAACCTGCGCACGCCCTTCCTTTTATTTTAATCCCCCTCCTTCTCCTCCTCCTCCTCCTCCTCCTCCCCCCATTATCCAATCTCAAACTTCTTTTTATTACGTCGACTTGACCCCGACAGAGGAACTAGACTAAGGTGCAAGATTCTGCTTACCTACCAAGAATAGGAATTGTATTCCATTGCTTTGCCGGGTTTAAACGCCAAAAAAAGGAAAAGAGGTTGCTCGGAGGCATTCTGCGAATCAGAAAAGGATGGCTAGAAAACTGATCGTGGAAGTCTGTAATGCGCACAATTTGATGCCCAAGGACGGGCAGGGCACTTCCAGCCCTTATGTCGATGTAGAATTCGATGGCCAGCGGTCACGCACTCAGACCAAATTCAGGGAGCTGAATCCACAGTGGGACGAGAAGCTCGAGTTTCTGGTTCATGATCCCGAAACTATGCCTTCAGAGCTTCTGGAAATCAATGTCTACAACGATAAGAAGCAAGGCAAGCGGAGCAACTTCCTCGGACGATTGAAGATTTATGGCAGCAGCTTCGTTAAGCAGGGGTCGGAGAAGCTGATATATTATCCCTTGGACAAGAGGAGCGTCTTCTCTCAGGTCAAAGGGGAGCTCGGCCTCAAAATATATTATCTGGACGAAGAGCCCGCGCCGCCACCTCCTGCAGAGGAAGATAAAAGTCCCGAGGAGGCCCAAAAGACGGAAGCCGAGCCAGATGAAGCCGCCCAAGCGGAAGAAGCAAAGAAAGACGAGCCGCCCCCTGTTGAAAACGAGAAAACTCCTGAATCAGAAGCAACCCAAACTGATGAGAAAGCTGCAGAAGAGAAAAATGCGGCGGAAGAAGAAAATCCAACGGAAGACAAGCCTCCCAAGGAAGATCCCGAGGCAGTGGAAGTGCCGCCGCCCAAGTATCAACATGTATTTCGCCACCAGGACCCTGTGGATTACGTCCCCGAGGACGTGAACCGATCGTTGGGTTCCATCACTGGCGACAGAAATAGCACGTACGATCTAGTGGAACCGATGGCTTATCTATACGTGCGGGTCCTCAAGGCCAGCGATTTGGCTGCCAGGGACCTTGACGGAAGCTCCGATCCATATGCCAAAATCAGAGTGGGAAATCACAGCACCCGCACGCGGACCGTTTCCATGGACCTGAATCCCCTGTGGAATCAGGTTTTCGCTTTCTCTAAAGACAAGCTGAGCTCGTCCACGCTGGAGATCAGTCTCTGGGACGAAGACGTGGGCAAGAAAGACGACTTTTTAGGCCTGGTGTCGTTCGATATGCACGAGATTCCTACGAGAGTACCACCGGACAGCCCCTTGGCTCCGCAGTGGTACAGGCTTGAGGGCAAAGGGGCCAAGGGCGATCTCATGCTGGCCGTCTGGATGGGAACGCAGGCGGACGAGGCGTTTCCTGAGGCCTGGCAGTCCGATACGGGTGGCTTGCTTATTCACACGCGCTCTAAAGTGTACCTGTCGCCGAAGCTGTGGTATCTGCGGGTGAACGTGATCGAGGCGCAGGAACTCAAAGGGAGAGCCCGTTTTACGGAACTGAGGGTCAAGGCCCACCTCGGCCCTCAGTTCTTCAAGACCCGCCCTATCTCCACCAACAAGACGACCGGTTCTGGCACCAGTCCGTTTTGGAACGAGGACCTCATTTTCGTTGCAGCCGAGCCGTTCGAGGAGGAGCTGATATTAACCGTGGAGGACCGCACGGAGGGAGGGACGCAAAAGGACGACGTTAACGTCATTGGGCAGGTCAGGGTTTCTCTCCATACAATAGAAAGGCGGTTCGACCATAGGCAGGTGAGATCCCTTTGGTTTAATTTGCAAAGGCCGAGCAAAGGCGAGGAGGAAGAAAAAGATAAATATAATGGCAGGCTTCATCTTCGTCTCTGCTTCGAAGGAGGGTACCACGTCTTAGACGAGGCGGCGCATCTGACGAGCGACGTGCGGCCGACGGCGAAGCAGCTGTGGAAGCCCCCCTTGGGGGTGTTGGAGGTGGGCATTCTGGGAGCCAAGAATCTCCTGCCCATGAAATCGAAAGACGGGCGCGGCTCAACAGATGCATATTGTGTTGCGAAATACGGGCAAAAGTGGATCAGGTCTCGAACCGTTGTCGACAGCTTCAATCCCAGATGGAACGAACAATACACCTGGGAAATCTACGACCCCTGCACGCTTCTCACGCTCGGCGTATTCGACAATTCCCAGCTTATCACCACCACCACCCCACAAGGAGGAGAAGACAGCAACAGCAAACCTCGTAAGGACCAGCGCATCGGGAAGGTCAGAGTTCGAATCTCGACGCTGGAGAGCGACCGCATATACACGAACTCCTACCCGCTGTTGGTCCTCCATCCCACGGGAATCAAAAAAATGGGGGAAATTGAGTTGGCAGTTCGATTCTCCTCCTTTTCTCTCCTCAACGTTCTCCACGTGTACACACAACCGCTTCTGCCGAAAATGCACTATCTCTACCCGTTGGGAATGGTGCAGCAGGACGTGCTGAGGCACACAGCAATGAAAATCGTGAGCCTCCGACTGTCCCGCTCGGAGCCAGCGCTGAGACAAGAAGTGGTACACTTTATGCTCGACTCAGACACCCACATGTGGAGCATGCGTCGCAGTAAAGCCAACTGGTTCAGAATAATGAACCTTCTATCTGGCCCAGTCGCCATCTGCAGCTGGTTCGATCAGATATGCAAGTGGAAGAACCCGCTAACCACTGTGCTCTTTCACATCCTATACCTAATCCTGCTCTGGTACCCGCACCTCATACTGCCCACGGTGTTCCTCTACATGTTTCTCATCGGCGCTTGGAATTACAGGCAACGGCCTCGCATGCCCCCTCACATGGACACACGTCTGTCATGCGTCGAGGCCGTCAATGCAGACGAATTGGACGAAGAGTTCGACACCTTCCCCACCTCGCGCAGTGCCGAGACTGTACGGATGAGATACGACAGACTGCGTTCGCTCGCAGCGAGAATTCAGTCCGTGTTGGGTGACTTGGCCAGCCAGGGCGAGAGATTCGGATCTTTGTTAAGCTGGAGAGATCCTCGGGCCACGGCTATCTTTCTTCTCTTCAGTTTGTTCGCTGCAGTTGTGCTCTACGTCACTCCGTTTCGGATCATCGGGATCTATTCGGGTCTCTATCTTTTCCGTCACCCCAGATTCAGGGACCCTCTGCCCTCTTCTCCGCTCAATTACTTCAGACGTCTTACGCCTCTCTCAGACAGAATATTGTAAATTCTATTGCAGAACTCTCCAGTCGCCCGGGCCCGCATCTACAATTTTTTTCTGTTTGAATGAGTTATACAGTTAATGGCTTTTTGTTAGTTGAATTTGATAAAACCAGAGAGAGCTTATATTGCTCTACTGTTTGTGCTGATGTGGACGTTGAAATTCAAATTTTATTCATTTCTAGAAGTTCATAGACAGGAAGGAGACGGTCGACTTTTGTGGGCGTGGTTTTGGCGATGACCGAAGCAAACAAAAGACACCTGGGTTGTATTTTTATGACGGGATAAAGTTGACGTACGGACTGAGTGACATGCACGTCAGCAGAAGCTTGTCGATTGTTCTCACATTTTTTTAATGTATTTAGTCTTAAATTTGATGGCCGTATACGTCCGGATTTATGCATTCCAATTAAAAAAATTACCGGGTTTAATTATTTTCTGGACTGTTTAAATTTAAATGCATGGTTGTAGAATTGGTTTAGATCATTTTGGCAATATAAACTTCAATTTTTTAAATCTAAAAATTTAAATTAAATTTTGGTGATTTTTTAAAGTCATTTTTATATTAAACGACATGTCTAAATATATTTGTACAATAGATAGGACTTATTTAAGATCATTAAGAAGTATTTATATAAAAGAGTTATAACATTGTAAAACATCTTAATTATATTATTTATTTGGATAACTATCTTAAATATATTACATATTGATAAGTAAGAGGTATTTTCCACAGCATGTCAAATTGTGATATTGTTATCACGATTCAACTGTGTAGTTTTACGAGTCAAACTCATTGACCCATGTTTCATGAATAGTAATTCACAAGAACTCATCTCTCATGATAATAAATCCACCAATATTAATATAAATCTATGTTCATTATTATTAAATTAATCCACCAACTTTTTTTTATAAAAAATAAATAAATCCATACCTTTTAAATTCCCAAACAATATCCTTCATACCACCTTACTTCAAATATAAATACATCAATCAAAATCGCATCTATAACAATTGTATTTAATTCTATATCAATAGTGAAAATATGATCCAAAATAAAGTACTATCAATATATAGATTAGGAGATGTTTTTTAAAGACATTATGTAGGGTATTGATTCTTTATGTTATTAGCTGATATGCTCTTTATTTTATTATGGTTAAATACAATATTAAAAAGTTCAGCAAACCAAATACTTTAATAAATTCAATGGGGGAGAATTTAGGGAGTCAAAGAAGGTTCGTGTTGACTTTGTATGGATTAACGCATATTGGTGAAGTATGTTCAATTTGTGTTCTAGAATCAATCACAACGTTTCTCGAATGCCGTAGAAATTATGACTTTTAAAAATTTTATTAGTTGCTTGCATTTTTTAATTTAATATATTATTTTATTTTTAATATTTAAATTAGGGGCTAGTTTGAATAATTATAATATTTATGATTTGTGACATTAATTTTATTTATTTTTCTCCATCATTCGTAATCAAGTATTCCCTATAATTATTATAACATATCCTTTCATAATAATTTTATTATATTATATTTTTACAATTCACATTAATAGAATTTTATTCTTACATTCAAGAATAAGAGTAATTATATTTATTATAATTCTTATTATTTTTTAATTTAACTATGTCAATTATAATGTCAATAAAAGATAAAATGTAATGGTTTGAATGTATGAACAAAAACTATTAAAGATGAAATTTACATTTAAAAAATTAAAATTATAAAATCTCTTAAATAAGTAAAAATAAAACGACTTTCATAAATTTAAATAAAACTAGCAATCGTATCTTGGTGTGCAATGGGTACACCGAAAAGTATGGAAGGTCAATTAGGAAAAAAATTGGTATATTTTTTGTATAAATTTGCACAGTATGAGGTTAACTCGTAGCCTATTTAGAAAATGATATTGTTTGTGTAACAAAGGCCTCAATGGAAAAGTGATAGCTTCAAACCAAGTATGCATCCACTTACAAGGATCCAAAAATGATTGAAACAAAACATCTAAATTGGGAAGATAATTTGGCATCATTACCAAGAGAGTCATGTTATGTTTGCAATAGGGAGAGAGAGGTAGAGATAGGAATAGAAAGAGAGATAGAGAGAGGGGAAGAGCGTGAAGAGATCAAGAGAGAGGGGGGTAAGGAGATAGAGATAGAGATGGAGTTGGAGATTGATATGGAGGAGAGGGGTATGGAGAGAAGGAGAGGGATAGATAAAGAGAGAGAGGAGAGAGGGATAAATAGAGATGTTAGAGATACATATATAGAGATGGAGAGAAAGGGAGAGACAGAAAGATAAAGATAGAGATAGTAAATGATATATAAAGAGAAATAGAGAGGAGATAACAAGATAAATAGTGGAGAGGAACAACATGGAAAGAGGAAAGGGGAGAGAGAGGGACACACACAGAGATGGAGGAGGAGAAAGGAAGATAGAGATGAATGATAAAAGAAAGAGAGTGGAAGGAGGACAAATAGATACAAAGAGAGGGAGGGAGTAAAAGGGGAGATAGAGAGAGGGAGAGATAGAGATATATGAGAAGAGAAAGAGAGAGATGGAGATATATGGGAAGAGAAAGGGAGAGAGAGGTAGAGATAAAGAGATAAATAGGGGGATATGGAGGGAGTGAGGGAGCGAGAGATGGGGAGATAAATAGAGAGAGGAGAGAGAGTTAGAGAGATATAGAAATAGGGAGTATGACCAAATCTATTGTATGTAAAGCATTGACCGAGAAATGATTGAATATTTTGCTTCATTCTTCTCTTACATTCTACAACCTTATGTCCAAACTTATTGTAGGAATAGTAGTAACCATTAAAAGATGGGTACCGTTATGCATTCGGTTGTCTAATAGGTGGTCTTTTGAAGTCTTTTCTTTGATTCCATACTTTCTTTCAATTTCTCTTCTTTTCCTCAATCTTATTTTGTTCATTGTTCTTATTTTCGGCACTTGGTGTTTGATCTGCCTTTGAACTTTCTCCTTTTTCAAACCCTAATCCACCTTTGTCTTTAGAATTCTTCTAATTTCTAATCATTTCATCAAGCACTGTAGAGCTCATCTTGAATTTGTCTTCTTGAATATTTATTTTCTCCAAATCTAATCTCAAGGTTACAACTTCTTGTTCAAGTTTTGAGCATTCTTTAGATTTGTCTTTCAGCTTAGCATTCAGGCGGTCTTCAACTCTTTTACTTTCTTCAATCTACAATTTTAGGCTAGGAATGATCTCATTTGATTGCTTGATCTCTTTGATCTTGTCGATAGCTTTCTTGAGTTTCTATCTCAATATATTAATACATTCATCTACATCACTAAGATCCTTTTTCATATCTATGTTCTCATATTCTACTTTATCCAAATTATCCAAGGCAGATTTGAGTTCTCCTTCCATATCAACAATGCAGTCTTCTTCAGTAAATCCTACCATAGGAATTTCTTCTGGAGGTGTAGGATATCTCCTAGTAGCCATGTGTTCAACACCAATATCTACCTCAACGATCAATCCAATTGAAGGAACCAAGCTCTGATACCAATTGTTGAACACCCAAAATACTGAGAGTGGGGTGAATCAATATTATTTGAAACTACTTAAACATTTAAACATTCATTCCACATATCATATTCAATTTGCGGTAAGGAAAGAAACCATCAAAACATATAACACATGAACACCAATTTTTTACGTGGAAAACCCAAGAAAGAAAAAACCATGGTGAGGATTAACTCACAATATATTATAACTAGTTATAAGATATTACAGAAAGGCTCACTGCCACATGGACTCACTATCTAGTGGACTCACTGTCTGGAGAATATGAGAAATAGAAGAGAAGGGTGTCTCATTGCCAAGATTTGAACTACTACAAATGCATCTACAATATGCAAGAAATATAGTTCCACTGAAGCCCAATATACATAATCAACACACTTCATAATACTCTACTCTAACACTATGATTTTCTCTTCATTCGCATCTTAATTGCACTCTGATTATTAGGAATTTTCACACACCTTCAACAACCACTATACAACACCAAAATGACCTTATACTTATGTACATTCCATCCATAAACACCTACAACATCAATTAGGTCGACCTAATTAGATGTACTATGCATAATATGACTTGTCGGCCCAAAACATTCTTCATGCCACAACTCAAAACTTATAATGCATCAAATAGGTTAGGTGGACCTATAATAGCTCCTACATAATTGATCAACATATATCTAAAATCTGCATAGCTCAAAACATATTAGGTTAGTATCGTTGGTGACCTAACATCAAAATTCACCAATTGATCATCGTCAAACTAACACGCAAACCTCCAAACATCACACCACTTGGAACTTAGATGCAACTAACACTTGTAGGAACTTTTATAAATCTACAAGACTAGATATTCTTCCATAGTAAGATGTGGACTAATTAAAGTAGGTACTATACACTAGAAACACTGTCACGGGTAGATTCAATACTCTGTTACTAATAAATTTTGCACTAAAGGGGAAAATAACACGAAAGTTTAGATTTAGACTCCTTTGACCTCCTCAAAAATTACCTTAGACCCATAGATCAATATTCTTCAATGCAGACCAATGTGGACCAAAAAATTGAATACAATGTACACAAAAACTATGTTCTAACACAACCAAATAATCAACTCATCTATCTAAACTAGAGCAAAGAATTTGCAACTCTATGCTAGATTACCATAATTTCAAACACATATGCACACCGAGTCAATTGATTATCAAGTAAACCTCAAACCACAATTTTGACATCAATGACAACACTATATCTACACACTATATATCTCATGCTCATGTTTCCAACAAGAAAAACAATGACAAAATCCTTAAACTTACAATAGGAGGGGCATCCAACAAATAGATGTTGGAAAATATTAGAGGCTTTGGAGGAACCCATGTAGCAGTATAACATCTCAACCCCTAAATCTCCTTTTACAAGTAAGGGTCATGCTCTTTTTGCATGGTCCTTACCTTCTGCAACGCAATGGATACTTGATTCTGGTGTGAAAAACCACATGACACACTCTTAGGATTTGGTCTCATCCCTTTTAGATTCTAGCACTACTCAAATTGCAGTTGAGGATTCTACGCCAATTTCATTTTTGGGCTCAGGTACAATCACACTTGAGGGTGGTTTTCTTTAGGAAGTTCTTGTTCCTAATATCTCCACCAAACTTCTTTCAATTTATCATATTTTCTAATCCGGTATCGGTAGGATAGTCTAGTTTACCCCACATGATATAGTTATCCAATACCTTCATGATCCTAATATTATTGTGGCCACTGGGAGTGTTGATTCTTCCTCTCAATTATACTGATTTGATGGTTTTGAGAGTTTAGCTAGTACAGGTTTATCCTTTTTAGCACATGCAGATACTAAGAGTAAGCTTTGGCATGAGTGTTTTGGTCATGCCAATTATCTCTATTTACAACATATGAGTACATAGGCATTGGTGTTAGGGCTCTGTTGGACTCAAGGAAAACTAAGAAGGGGGGTGAATTAGTGTTCAACAAAATTTAAACTTTAAATCCAAATCTTAAACCATTAACAACATTTCAACAAAAGAAAAGTTGCAAGCACAAGAAGAAGATAAATAGAACACCATAACACCAATATTTTTACGTGGAAACCCTGTTAGGGGAAAAACCACGGTGGAGATTAATCCATAATTTATACTCTGTTAAAAGTATGAAGAAAAGTGAATGCACATGCATTTAGGCACACTGTCTAGAGCTCACTACTCAATAAGGAAGGCTCATTGCCTTACAGAATTTTTGAGTTACAACAATAGGTTGAACTGAGAGGATAGCATCTACAAATTCCTAGATTTAGTTCCGATGAAGCTCAGTAGATGATCTTCAGCCCTTCTGATTGATTATGTATTTTCTGCTCTACTCTACTTTGGTCTATTTTTTTGCCCTTCTGAAACTGTACATAGATTGCTCAATCACCCTTATGATATTTGCACCTACATCTGCTCTTCTCTTCACACACATTTTCACACCTTCACACTTGCTTACATACCCAAAATGAATTACCGATCTCATATATATATCCGCTAACAAGGATTCAATTGCTACACGTCGGCTTCAAATAAAATACAAAATATTCTCCACATGTCGGCTCAAATCATGAGCAATATTTGATGCACACCCACACAAGTCGGCTAGACTATAGCTACAACCCAAAAAAAAATAACCAACACAAGAAACAATTAATCAATTACTCCTTAAACATCCACAACATGCGACATTCAGTAGGTCGACCACAATGAGCAAATAAACAAAAAAACATCCTGCTAGATCTCCAAGCTTGTACATCGATTAATGCAACATCACAAAACTTACCAATAAGGTAACATGCATGCTTAACAAAATATCTTGGGGATCCACAACACAAAATCATGATCCGGTGAAGCATATAGATCAACTAACTAACCGGATACCCTGTTCTTTCTACTTTCTGCCAGTAGAACGTTGTTCTCTACTTTTCCTACCAGTATGAATAGATTCTAATCTACGGACCGAGATGATGACTTCAATTGCCATTAATGAGAACACTAGAATCCATATGCCAACAATCTGCCCCATTTGCATTGATGGCAACACTTAGTGAAAAATGACTA
>VDFB02041680.1:116784-143027 GCA_007258455.2 Sequoia sempervirens
TTTTTCTTTACCAAGCTTGATTATTTAGATCTTCAAAAAATATCAAACTCACACTCCAATAATTTTTATTCATAGATAGGTAACATAATCTAATAATTCTGATATTTTACACCAAAAATTTTTGGCATGCAACCACCCCTGCAAAGAGAATAGCTCCAAAGTTAATGACCCCAAAAAACACTTTCCTACAATGCTAATCTAAACTTATTAAATTTTTATTTTACTATGATTTCCAACCGTTAAGACTCCTAAAATCAGAATATTGAACTTGATCACAAAATTCCTACAACAATGGAGGTAGCGAGCTAGTAAGAGCAAGTGACCCATTCCTAAGGAGCAACGAGTTGGAATCATCATTGCTAATGTCAATACGGATTTATCCTTTTAGTTAAAGATGAAATGTGTCACTTCTTATGACGAGCTTATCCCTAGGGCCCTCAACATTGAGAGAGCCCTAATAAAAAACAACAGAAGCATTGGTAAGAGCATGATTAGGGCAAACCCAGGCTCCTCACAGAGAAACATAAGCAATAACTCTAGCGGATTAGTGAGGCTGCAATACCAGAAAGATTGAGACACTGTAGCTAATAAAAAAATCTTGCAATCTAAAGATTGTAGCCAATAACAAGCACACTATGTAGCTTAGTGACATTTGTAAATGCAATCTATGGTACAAAGAATGATAGTCACTTGAGATGTGACAGTCAAAAACAGGTTGAGTAGTGACAAGATAATAAAGTTCAAACCTTGCATAGTAAAGTGGAGATTTTAACAGCGAGTTTCCCTACCCCCTTGCTGGCCTTAAGGGTTTTTCAAATGCTTTTGGTAGTGCTAGACAAGGCAAAATGCAATAAGGGAAATGGACCGGCCCAAAATGAAGTAAATAATGGTAATCATAGGTTCAATGTTTCTTCTAGCCATTAATATTGTATGGAGGTAGTGGATTGCATGTTTGAGCAAAGGTTTCAGACTCAATCGGATGGTAACAGTGAATAATACCTTGTGGACTATGAAGCAGCGCCTAATAAGGTTGAAGGATCTTAAGAACTACACACTAGCAGCCAATGAGTCCCCCAGAGTAAAGTAGGCAGTCTATAGGACATAGTTTGATTTTATAGAAGGATGCTCATGAAAGGAATCTTCAAGTGATAGTGAGTGAGCTGTTTGAGATTGCAGCTGAGGGTGCAATACCCAATCTTAAAGGAAGTTAGCAAAGCAGTAAATGTGCAAGAAAATTGAATGGTACACAACAAACAATTCACAATGTTATCTTCCATAATGCCTTGAGTTTGAAGACAAAAATCTCATTGTATCTTCATGATGAAAGTGGTGAGCTTAATGGTCAATCACTGGAAACCATGATTTCCAAAACATGCTATTGTGCTTATGGAGGCAACATTTTAAGCAAGCAAGTGTTGGAGTGGTGGTTTGGAACAATGGCAGGTATGAAGGACTTGCTTTATATGCATACTATGCAGTCTAGCTTAAGACAACGTTCTTAGAAGAGATTGAAGGTGGATTATGGAACTCAAGGGTTACCATGAAAAGGATTAAAGCAAAGACTAAGATCTATTTAAAAGCCACGGTCATGAAGATATTAAAGATGTCACATGCAAAAACCTAGTAGCTGGAGTAATGAATCAGTGCCAAAGAGGATAGTGTGCTGGGGAAGATTTAGGAGATCTCCACATTATCTAATTAGGGAAATACATCATTTATTTTTTTTTAATTAAAAGAAATCATTTAAACCCTATATAGGATACATTGATACTCAAAAGCCTCCGAAGGAATTTCAGATTATGTAAAATATATGTCAAGTAACATTCATAAGGTTTAGAAAATCTTGATCACTCTCTAGAATAGCCCATTAAACATGGGTTGTGCTTGAATGCACTACATAATTGATATAACACAACCACTTTGCATATCAACCAGAGTTATAGGCTCTTTATTGTAGCAAGAGGTAATCACTCTTCGATCATGCTATAATTACATCCTAACCTGTTAAACTTGAGACAACCTAATGCACCCAATGATGATTGACACCTACATTATACAACCTGAATTAACTACATTATATGAGTGCCTCCATTTCTATCACAATATAGCCACATTAAACTTGGGTCACACATGAATGCATCATGTATTTGTTATAGCACAACTGTGCCACATGACCAATAGAGTTATGGATCACATAATTACAGTCACAAGAATCTGTTCCTTGGTTGTGATCTTATGGTGATTCCACACAACAAAATCTGAACATGAAATTCTCAAAACCCTAACCTCTAAAAATGAAATCTGATGAGATGTTGCTTTAAAATATGATTTTCAAACCCTCGAACTACAACTACTTCACAACCGAATTTTGCAAAAGACAATGACTACCCTCAACTGGTGATATCTTCTTGATTTTTTTGATTTTTCTCAAGAAAATCGTCCTTAGTTCTCCACAAACTGTCTCAAGTAGAGCAAAACACTGTCGCAATAAATCAGGCCCGAACTCACTTTTCTTTATGTTGGCCACAATTTGATTTTTTTTAATTTTTCATGTTTGTTCAAAATTCGACGAAAATAATAGCCGACATTTCGACAAATGTTGGGGATAAACTTTCAAAAAATTGGAAATTACACATCAAATGTTACAAGCACCCGACAAACATTGAATTTTACATATTTCGTCGGACAGTTTCGTTGTATTTTGCAGTCAAATGTATTAGTGTTCATTAGTCACCGAGACATCTCCCTAAGCTCCTATTTCTTCGGCGAGATCCCTGGCCTTCGATGAAACATTACGCCGATATCAATCCCTCTCGGCAAGACCTTTCGCTATCGGTGAAACCTCATGGCGAATGTAAAACTTTATCTTCGATGATGGCCTTGTGAACAATTGTTGGTGTGACTCCCACCGGTCGGGAAGACTTCACAGCAGACGACAAGAGTCTTACTGATGGCCCTTTCTTTCTTGGCAAGATGATCAGCGGCCGGCAAGACCCTTCATCGAAGCCACCTCATTACACCGAGATCTTACCCTTTCGGCGGGACCATATTGGATCGGCAGGACATCACCCTAACACCGGCCGTTTCGACGAGACCAATTCTGCCGCCGGGACTTCATGCTGAAGGTCTCATCTCTTGGCGAGTTCAGACCTCCTTTCGAGGAGACCACCACTTGTTGGCGAGACATCTTGGCGGGCACAAAACCTTCAGCGAGCTCCCTTCATTCGACCAGACCTTTTTTGGATCGGCAAGACCTCATGCCGATGAGTTTCCTTTTGCTAATACATCCCCTCCTGTCAACGAGATACTTCCCATGCAGAGGGAGATACAAAATCTCACAGCGATTAAAATTTCTTGCCGACTGGGACATTTCAAAATGAATAGAACCCCTGCTAGTCGGCAAGACAACTGGAAGGTCTTCTTGCCGACTTTCTCCTTAGAGGAATTTTATGCCAAACTTGACTGAGAAAGACTTTTCAACTGAGCTCCTTGAGAAATGCATCAGGGGTATGATTTAATCATGCACAACAATGTCTCCATTTGGCCTTTATGAACACCTGAAACATAGATTGCCCTGCCTGATTGAGCCCGTAGGTGAAAATCAGGCAACATTTCTAGCAACCTTTGTTGGATGTTTGCCTGCTAAACATGGAAAACCAGTAGCGAAAACTTGTGCATTGGGCATGGAGTCGTTAGGAAAACTTAGAAAAATTTAAAAATAGTTCGCACATGGCTGCAACTCACTTGAGACTCATAGAACACAAGAGCTTGCCAAAATGATAAAACAAGAGAAACTAAAAAGAAGCTATTTACTATGCTGGAACAACACTTAGGGAATGAAACAACAATCAAACTAAAGTGCAGAAGCACTTATTGAAAACATAAAACCTAACCTAATATATATAATGGAGGAACTTATCAAACCTCAAAACAAGGCTTGAGGTGTATCCCATTGACTGGGATAGGAAGAACTTCACCCTTAGTTGTGGCTAGTTGGTAAGCATTGTGTTCTTTGCAGTCTTTGATAATAAATGGAACCATCCACATGTTGTCAAACTTGGTGTGATGGCCTGACCTGCTTTTTAGAACATCCCATTTTAGCACAAGATCTCCCACCATGAAATCTCTTGATCTAGTTTTCTTATCAAATGTTATCTTATTCAAGATTTGCTGACATTCCATGTTCTTCATAGCCTTGTTTCTAGCTTCTTCCAACTCCATCAGCTGAGTATATCTTAAGGCAAGTGGGTTAGTCTGTTCAAACAGGACTAGTTGACTAGCAATGTCCAAGGCGAGCAACTTAGTAGAGATAGGTAATTTTGCTTCTTTACCGTACGCCAACATGTAAGGCGAGTTCCAAATCACCTTCTTAGGGGTAATTTTATCTGCCCTAAGGGCAGTCTTTAGCCTAGCATGCCAATCCCTTTGATTGCTTTCAAGTGTCCTTTTGATAATGTTAATCAAATTTTTATTAGTGGACTTTGCAAGTCCGTTGCCTTGAGGATAATAGTTGGAGCTTGTGTTCAAGTAAATGCCATTCTTCAATGCCCAATTGGCAACCTTCAAACCAAAAAATGCCAGGGCATTGTCAGAAATTATAGAATCTGGGACTCCAAATCTACAAACCAAGTCTTCATAAAAATTCAACACTGGTATTTCATTAGCTTCCTTCAGAGGCAAAGCTTCTGTCCATCGTGTAAAGTAATCCATTGCTGTGATAATCCACCGATGGCCTGCACTTGAGGGTGGGTTAATTGCTCCTATGAAGTCAATTCCCCACTTCATAAACGGTTGCTCTATTTGAATTGGTTGCAATGGCAAAGCAGCAAGCTTTTCTTTGTCTGAAAACAAGGCACATTTGGAACATCTCCTGACATATGTATGTGCATCCTTGAACAAGTCAGGCCAATAATAGCCTGCTCTTAAAATATTATAGGCTGTTGTCCTTGCAGCATAGTGACCTCCAAAAGGTCCATCATGGAACTCATGTAATATCTGATCCACTTGATCATTATCAACACACCTACGCAGTACTCCACTGTGATATTTCCTATGCAACACATCGTCAATAAAGATGAAGGGAATAGATTGAAGTGGGTAGTACCTCCTCTTCGTTCTATTCAGATTAGGTGGATATTCCCCGGTTCTCAGGAAATGTGACATTTCCTGCAACCATCTAGTAGCTTCATCATCTATTGTCCCAACATTAACCAAAACTGAGTCTTGTTGGTCCTCTACTGTTGAAATTTTTTCATTAGCCAGCTACTGGCATAAACCTTTTCCCCTCACCAATTTAGTGACCTGAATCTCCACATCGTACTCCATAACTCTTGTGATCCATCCAACCTATTTTTCATTTAGATCTTTACTGAGTAAAAATTATTTCACGCTGGAATGTGCCACCTATAGATGAATTTTGTTATGAGACAATAGATGTCTGAATTGCTTCAAAATTTTCACAACAACCAGCACATGTTTTTCTATGAAGGTATACTTCTGCTCATAGTCTTCCAGACCCTTGCTGAAAAAAGCAATGGGTTGCTCCAACCCTTCTACATTTTTTTGCACCAATATTTGCAGAGATTACATCAAAACTACCAAAAGCATACAAGGTAAAATCCTTACTAAAATCTGGGTGACTAATGTTGGGGTTGAAGCTAACGCCTCCTTGATCTTTTGAAAACTGTCCCTTACTTCTCGGGTCCATCTGAACTCTGCATTCTTTTTTAACATAGCTGTAAGGGGTTTTAGCAAGGCTGCTATATCAGGGAGAAATCTCCTAACAAAATTGATACGACCAATGAAACTCTGAAGTCCTTTGTTATGCGGAGGTAAAGGCAGCTCTAGGATTGCTACAACTCTCTTAGGATCCACAGTAATTCCTTCCCTAGATACAACATACCCAAGAAGCTTTCCTTCATGAACAAAGAAAACACATTTCTTGGGGTTCAATGATATACCAAACTCCCGGCAAGGTTCAAAAACCTGCCTCAAATGGTCAATGTGATCTGCTATCTTCTTCGAATAGACAGTGATGTCATCAAGATATACTAAGACAAACTTATACATTAAGTTGCTAAAGGCCATGTCCATAGCTTTCTGGAAGGTTGCTCCAGCATTAGACAAACCAAATGGAATTTTCCTATACGCCATTGTGCCCCACTTTGTGGTGAAGGCAATTTTAAATTGATCTCCTTCCCTTACCAAAATCTGGTTATAACCAGAATATCCATCCAGTAAAGAAAAACGTTTGGAACCTGACACACATTGAAGAATCTGCTCCATAGACGGAAGAGGGTGCCTGTCCTTTAACGAAGCTTTGTTCAAATCTCTGAAGTCTACACATAATCTAAGCTCTCCGTCTTTCTTCCTGATGGGAACTAGATTTGCAACCCAGCTAGTATGCTTGATGGGAAAGATAATTCCACTTTCTATAAGTCTAAAGACTTCTTTCTGCATTAATGGCTCCAGTTTGGGATTAATTGGCCTCTGTTTCTGCCTTATGGGTTTGGTTGTTGGCTCCAATTCTATTGTATGTCGTGCAAGACATGGATCAAATCCCTTCAAATCTCCATATTCCTAGGTGAATATGTCAATGAATTCTTGGAATAATTGCAAAAAGACTGCTTTTCAACAACAGTGTTTATTTTCCCTGTCTTGAGGCTTCTCTTGGGTGCAATCTCTAAGTTCTCATAATGCACTTGTTGAACTAATAAGTTGGCTTTATTAATTTTAGCCTGATCATCAGAGTTGAAAATACTTTCTAAGGTGACCAAACCTTTAGGAAACTTGTTATTTATCAATTGTAGTACCTGGTCTCCATACTGTTGTTTAATTCTCTCCTGGTTTGATGCTGCAAACACGTCTTCTTCAAGTAGAAACTGCAGAATCTGTTCATCTCTCTCAAAGACCTACCAGTTAACATTGTTATCGGGCACAAAAGGCCTGATAATAACCTTAATGTGCTACTGATTACACTCCTTCTTTATGCTGTTCAAAATGTCAACCTGAGCTCCCACAACTGCTAATCTATGAGCATGCTGATTCTGATTTCTTGGAATTGAAATGATAATGAAAGCCTCAAAATCCTCAATGAGGTCCCAAACCTTGTTCTTATACAATTTAAGAACATTATTTTTAACAACATTCAGGCCTCTAACCTGATTTACTACCAATTCACTATCCCCATGCACCTTCAAACTCTTAATTCCATGTTTCCTCACCCATTCCAGTCCTTGAATAAGACCTTCATATTCTGCTGTGTTATTAGTGCATGAAAATGCAAACCTAAAGGTTGCATAATATCTTTCAGCTCTTGGGGAAACCAATAATGCACCCCCACCAGCGCCATGTTTGCTCCTTAAGCCATCAAAATACATTTCCCAGACTTCGTCTTACTGTTCACAACCATTCACTGAACTCTTAACCAAGTTAGGCATCACTACATCAGCCTCTTAAAACATGCAGTTACCCATACCAACATCCGACACCAAGTTACTTTCAGCGCTAGAAGTTTGGCTTGCTGCCACTCATCTAGAAGTATATTAGGAATATCATTGACAACAATGTGAGGATCAAAGACATCAACATGCTCATCTTGTTCAGAAATTATGCAATTGGCATTCATCACACTAGGTGTATAGGGTTCTATATTGTCTTTTACAAGTAACTCAAACTTAATGGTTACTTTAGTTCCATACCTAGTACGAAACAACATGTGAGACCAGTCAGACGAAAGGTAACCCCCTATTTTAGTTGTAAACTCTCTTGACAGACATAACCCAAAATACGGAGGCAAATCTGCCACATAAATGTTTAGGGAAATTGAAAAATTAGGGCAAGCATGCAGAGTTAAGCTAGCACCTTTGATAAGACCCACTATATTAACAGATGAGCCATCTAGCTGGACTACTCCTTTCTCTAAAGGTTCATACTTTAAACCTAACTGATCAGCTACTTGCTTGGGCATCACAGAACATGTAGCTCCACTATCTACCATACAATTGTGCACTAAATTTTTCCCAATAATCAATGAAACATAGAACGAAGGAGGTCTCACATTCTTACCTTGAATCATAGATTTCTCTTTGCTGTTGGGATTAGCAACTTTCCCTTGATCATCATTAGCCATTATGACCTTTTGGGAATCAATAACAACTTGCTCAGGATTTATATCTTCAAATAGAGCCTTTTTAAGTAGATTTTCCTATCCTGGAATGCTTAAGGAATCCCACATGGTCATATTCACGTTCATCTTCTTCATGTTGTCCACAATATTATAAGGTACAGTTAAAGGTACCTTCTGATGTACTTTAGTAGCAACCTGTTCTTTATTCTTGTGAGGCTGCTCATTGATTGGTAAGACAGTAGTCCCTTTTGGTATATTTAGAACAGGTGTGGATGATGCTTCTACAGTTGCAGGCCCCTTGTTTTTATCAGCTGATTGCTCCACCTCTAGAGCTCTTTTCTTAGCTTGTGTATTGGCTGCAATTGCTGAATCAACATTCACACCACAAAACTCTTCACTTTGCCAATTTAAAAATGCAGTCTCATTAAAATGTATATCCGGTTGTTGTTTAGGTATATTAGCAGGTGTATCTGGCTGTGGACTGACAGCGTTTTGGACCATAAATGCCTGATTAACTACCTCATTTGAACATGAGGCTAGGTTATGTGCTTGATTACACAAATGACACCATTCATTTTCTATCACAAAGTTATTCTGGGCTGGAACCATATCCTTCACTAGATTTGCAGCGTTAAGAGGAGTTGGTTTATAAGATTGGAAGGGTCTCTGATTAACATTTTTCCTCTGATAAGCACCTTGATAGGGTTTCCTATTTTGCTGATACTGATATCCCTGGTTTTGATAAGACTGATTTACATTCTGACCTTGCTATTGGTTCTGCTGTTGGAAATTCGGCCTTGCCCCTTGATACTGTTTCTTCATGCTGATCAACTCATTTCCCATAGTTTGTAAAATGCTTTCTATCTTATGCTGACTAGACTTGATCTCTTGCAATTCACTTGATGGTCCTGCAGCTGACACTCCCTGGCTCACAACAATGGGTAATGCTGTAAAAGTAGGTAAAGGGGCTAAAGATGGCATTTGCAATGGCATATTTGATTGAATTTCAGGGAAATAGGGCATAGGTGGCCTAGGTGCTAACTTGCCTACCTAAATGAGGTTATTTTCTGCCTTAATAGCTATGCTATAAGCCTGAGGTAAAGAAATACCCCCCATGGACTGTATCATGACTGAGATATCACTATTTAAACTTTTCAAATAATATAACAATGCATAATTAGCAGAAGGCCTTACCGTAGAAGGTATTCTGTTCCAAGTTTTTTGAAATCAGATATTGAAGTCCATCATTTGTTCTTGTGGGGCTCTTTTGATGGTTGTTAACTGCTCTACCAAAGACAGGTGATCAGATTTTTCCTCAAAAAAATATGGTAAATTCATCACCAAGCTTATCCCATGTTCTTATAGAACCTACTGGCAAGCTTCTAAACCATTCCAATGCCTTCTTGAAAGATGCAGCCAACAATCTCACAACTACATTTTCCTGTGCCACATGATGCACATTGCACAATGTTGCCACATCCCTGATATGCTCAAAAGGTGTCACTTTTCCTTCTCCAGTAAACTCTGGTAACCCTTTTAACGCTGCTAATGGAATATCATCATGTTGTGCTAGATTAAGGGGACTACTCTGGTTGAGTGGTACGAAAGTAAAGGCCCTTGGCGCTGCCATTGAGCTGGAATGCATTGGTATGCTTGCTGAAACAAAACTTGGACTTGGTTGAAACGTATTTGCTGTAGCAAAAATACTATTTGTTGAACAATTGAAAGCCCCAAATGAGGAGGCAGAAAGTTCTGTTCTAAGAGTAGGAGATGCTGAACGCCTAGCTAGAGGGTCTCTTCTTCCTCTCCTTGTTCTCCCTCTTCTTCTTGGAGGAGATAAATATGAAAACTCTACAGCTTTTGAACTTCTAGTTTCTATTTTTCTCATATAAATAAACACATGGATCCTTTCCTCCACGTAGAGTCGCCAGATATGCTTAAAAAATGACCTCTAAAAGGCTTTTAGCTCACTATCAGCACATCAAAACAGCAAGGCCTAAAATTTTTACTTCTAACTTTGTCCCACCAGGCGTGCCAAAACTGTTATCACCTGAAATTTGCACCCTGTTGAACCTGATGTTCAACACCTCAGTGTAACATCGGAAGACCTCTAAAGATGTGGGTTTCTTGTAAACAGAGGTCAACCTCCGGAGAAGGCCGACTTCCTTTGTGTTATCACCTAAATTACTAATCTTTGTGAGATAAAGGGAGAATGAATACATAAATTGGAAACTACTCCTATGGTGATACACCAAATTTGTTCAAACATGAACAACTGCTTAACATACAATTTTCAATCAACTAGTAAAAGATGATATGCACAACTCAATACTCATATGATATTGCATAAATGTTTTATAAGAAAGCTACGATACATGCAGTCCTAGAAGGATGATAAATTCTCCTCACAACTAAAACTGTTTGCATCACCAACATAACCTATAACCTGTAATATACATATCTCCTCTGCTTAAAAGTGCTATTAATGAGACAACTAACAAGGAATAAAAGAAACTCACGTGTAAATTTATCAATCATTCAACACACTCAATGAAATAGATAACTAAGAAGGTAGAAGTTGCTTTCTTTATTGATCTCCAAAGGTGAAATTGTAAATTCAATGTTTGTAAATGAGTTACAAAACTCAGTATTCTCCGCTAAGGACTCTCAGAAGTCACAAAGCAGAAAAATATGCAAGTAGGAACTAACTACAAAAAGAGGCCGGAATGCCATATATACCAAAACTAAAAAGTATCGGCCCTTTTCTTTAGGGTTTATAAAAGTATCAGTTTCTAAGAAAAGTCGACCCTCAGATCTTTTGGAAACAAAGCTAATGCATTCACTGTGCATCCCCCGTGTCCATGTCGGTGTGAAAGATCACCCTTAGGAGAAGTCATCAGATTTTTCTGCAACCACAACATTTACTTCTGGCTCCTCGTGTCCACTCTCGAACTTCCTTGAAGAGCTGCCTTGAATGCCCCTAGAGCTTTACCATTAATATCAATATGCCTTTTGCCAGTAGACCTCACAGCTGTCCTCGAGACTGACGACTTCTTCTTTTATTTGACCTTCTACCAGCTCAAAATCTTTCTGTAGATTAACTTCCTTTACAAACAGCTTCAAACTTTCCTTTTAGATATCGACACCATTGATCTTCGAGCTGCCCATCGCCTTTGATTTTAGGAAAAGTCCATGTCGTTTATGTTCTGTTGGTCTCATTCACAAGGGAAGTCAAATAGTCAAACGAATGATGGTTCGCCTTTAGTTCCTTTTGATTGGTTGAGCTCATGCCACGTAGATTCCAGACAGTCAAAGGTTGCTTCATCAGAATCACATGTTGGTGAGACACTAATCATGTCTCCCTGATGCGAGTACACCTCGTAGCAGCTATTGGCAGGACACGCGACAGTCGGCAAGTCCCTATATCGAATGCAAAATTCATACCAATCTCACCCTCATCATCGCCTAGACTATCGTCAGAGACACATCGGGTCAAAAAGAGATTCTCAGTCGGAAGGAGATCATAGCAAATGCTAAGAGTCCTGCCGATATCCTTTTCCATGGCAAGTTGATTGCTATCGACAAGACCTTCCATTGTCGGCAAGACTTTCATCGAGCCCATCGTCCTTCAGCGAGACACCATCGGGTCAGGGAGACCTCACAACAAGCTCCCTTCCTCTCCCCGAGCTCATTCTATTTCGGCGGGACCTTTCTGTGTTGGCGAGACCTCTTGCCGATGTCAAACTCTCTCGACAAGCTCACTTTCCTTTGCCGAGAGCTCACCTCATTTTGGGGAGACATCCCTGTGTCAGCGAGACGTCATGACGAGCTCCCTCATTCTCCCTGAGCTCCTTCATTTGTTGGGGAGACATCGCTATGTCGGAAAGACTTTATGCTGAAGGAAAAACCTTCGGCGAGACCATCAGTAGTCGGCCAGACATCATGTCAAAAATGCTTCCTTTCTTTTGCCGAGACTTCTTTGTGTTGGTAGGACATCTCCTCGAGACCACCGTCCTACGCTGAAGGAATTCTATTTCAGTGAGACATCATTCGGTCGTCGAGACATCTCAATGAGCTCCACCTTTTCTCCCCGATGACATCTTTTTTCACCGAGACCTTCGTTAGTCGCCGAGACATCTCCCCGAGCTCCTATTTCTTCGGTGAGATCCTCGACCTTTGGTGAAACATTATGCTGATATCAATCCCTCTCGGCGAGACCTTTCACTATCGGTGAAACCTCATGGAGAATGTAAAACTTTATCTCCGATGATGGCCTGGTGAACAACTGTCGGCGTGACTCCCACCAGTCGGGAATACTTCACAGCGGATGACAAGAGTCTTACCGATGGCCCTTTCTTTCTCGGCAAGATGATCAGTGGTTGACAAGACCCTTCATCGAAGCCACCTCATTACACCGAGATCTTACGCTTTCGGTGAGACCTTACTCGGTCGACAAGACATCACCCCGACGTCGGCTGTTTCGGTGAGACCAATTCTGCCGTTGGGACTTTGTGCCGAAGGTCTCATCTCTTGGCGAGCTCAGACCTCCTTTTGGGGAGACCACCACTTGTCGGCGAGACATCTTGGCGGGCCCAAAACCTTCGGCAAGCTCCCTTCATTTGGCCAGACCTTTTTTTGATCGGAAAGACCTCACGCCGATGAGTCTCCTTTCGCCGATACATCCCCTCCTGTCAGCGAGATACTTCCCATGTGGAGGGAGATACAAAATCTCACAACGATTAAAATGTCTTGCCGACCAGGACATTTCAAAATGAATAGAACCCCTACTAGTCGGCAAGACAACTGGAAGGTCTTGCCGACTTTCTCCTTAGAGGAATTTTATGCCAAACTTGATTGAGGCAGACTTTTTAACTGAGATCCTTGAGAAATGCATCAGGGGTATGATTTAATCATGCACAACAATGTCTCCATTTGGCCTTTATGAACACCTGAAACACAGATTGCCCTGCCTGATTGAGCCTGTAGGTGAAAATCGGGCAACAGTCACCTTGCATTGAAGAAGAACAAAAGGAGGGCCTCTACAACGAAATTTCAAGGGAGTAAAGAAAATTCGGTGGTGAATTCATTAGGTATTTCAGTTGCTCATAGAATTTCTAATTTTGTGCTCGGTAGAAAAACTTGTTTTGTACGGAAAGAAAAATGAAGCAAATCAAAGGAATGGTGAATTTGGATGAGTATAGTAGTGGAAAGATTAGGGCTGTGAGAAATTTGTTTTTGGCCGATGAATTGAAGTGGCTTGAAGGTGCAAAACATAAGATTTTGGACATTTGGAATAAATTTCCTTATTTTGTCAACGTGGAAGTGGTCAGGTTTATCCTGAACAAATTGAATGAGGACATTCTAACCTTGGATAAACCCTATCTTATTTTGAAGGATGTGATTAGAAATTTAACTGGTCTATGCAATGTTAGGGATATTCTGAAAAAGAAGCTGATTCTAAACAAAGAAGTCGAAACCCTAACAGGAGTGACAAGAGATTAGAGGGCTCTAGTAATACGATCAAAGATCCAATAACAAGGTACATTGCACATGGGATTTCATACAAAATTTTCTTTAGAAATAGGGAAGGCACAACTTTTGCAAGTGCAGTTTATATCGCTCAAAAAATGATAATGGAAGATGAATACTTTGATCTATGTGGAATGCTGAAGGATCAATTGATGGAAAATGTGCAATTGACAAAAGAAGTAGATTACCCCTTTAGGTTTGGTACTTTGATCATATGTATCATGATGTATTTTCTGAATTGCTCACCTCAAAATGATAATGTGATATGGAAGGAAAATGAACCGGTTTGTAAGAAATTTTTTGAACATTCTAATGCTTTGGGAAATTATGAGCAAGTATATGCAAAGTTCTGTAAGGAATTGCTAAGGAAGTTTGGAGAAGTTAACATTTCCCTTTTGGTAAAGATGCTTGAAGTTGGATCTTCTTCTGATGAAGTGTTGGGGAAGAAGAAGATAGCACAAGAAATTGCTGTGTACACTCCTCCGACACACAAGTCCCCAAGATCTGAAGGAAAAGGTAAATAACAGTTAGTTGTGGATATACCAGATGAAGATTCTGATGAGTACACTCCAAAAGATGAACCAGAATCAGTTGAACTGGATGTAATAATAGCAGAAGGAAGCGATGAAGAAGGTGCTTTACTCAAAACAAAGATATTGCAGATTGTTCGGGAGGAAGATGGAATGCAAAAGATTGCTAACATATGGTTAGATGGACCCTCATATGAGTAGGACCTGATTGAGAGCACTCTAGGCAACTACTTTGTGCATAATAACATTGAGTTGGAACGTTTGCAGAATGTGCTTCTAGAAGAAATGATTGAATGTATTAGGGAGGCTATGGCCTCTGAGCCTCAAGACAGGAAAGAGGAAGAATTAATTCTACATCTGAAGGAGCAATTTAGGCTATCCCTTACCAAACTAAAAAAGAAAATGAATGTGTTAAGGCAATGCATTGACTCCACAAATAGGATCTACAATTATTGTCTTCATTGGCCTCATGTTGTTGGGAGATACAAGGACAAGTTGGAGCAGATTGAGAGTGAGTTGAACAAAATTGGTCAGGATTACAATATGTTTTAGGACTAGGAAAGTGCAATCAAGAAAAGGATTCAGGAGTTGCATGCAAAAAAAAAAGTTCACTTTTCCAGAAACACTCTTATGGACACTTTTTGGAAATTTAAGGATTTAACTGAAGGAAGAATGGAGTAGCTAATTGAGTTTCTGAGGAAAGGAGAAAAGTTAGAAGAAGCGATTACAATTCTAGAATCCCTCATCCAGATCATCAAATGGACATCAAAAAACAATAGCTTGATCATAATCATTGGGATTGTAGTAGATGCTTGGAAGAAATTTCTCCCGGAAATGAAAGATAAGTATAAAATAATTTTCTAACTTGTGCAACAGCTGTAGTTCTTCAAATTTTGATCCATTTTCTAAAATAGCAAAAGGAGAGAGAGAAAGCAGTGAAATTTTGTCATTGATGTCAAAGGGGGAGAGACTATAGTGAAAAATGCCTTGACATTCTTAGGGGGAGCAGTGATTTGAAAGAAAGTTGTGTTTTGGTATTTTGAAATTTTGGCTGCATATCTCTGGTTTTGACACTTAGTCATTTTTCACTAAGTGTTGCCATCAATGCAAATGGGGCAGATTGTTGGCATATGGATTCTAGTGTTCTCATTAATGGCAATTGAAGTCATCATCTCGGTCCGTAGATTAGAATCTATTCATACTGGTAGGAAAAGTAGAGAACAACGTTCTACTGGCAGAAAGTAGAAAGAACAGGGTATCCGGTTAGTTAGTTGATCTATATGCTTCACCGGATCATGATTTTGTGTTGTGGATCCCCAAGATATTTTGTTAAGCATGCATGTTACCTTATTGGTAAGTTTTGTGATGTTGCATTAATCGATGTACAAGCTTGGAGATCTAGCAGGATGTTTTTTTGTTTATTTGCTCATTGTGGTCGACCTACTGAATGTCGCATGTTGTGGATGTTTAAGGAGTAATTGATTAATTGTTTCTTGTGTTGGTTATTTTTTTTTGGGTTGTAGCTATAGTCTAGCCGACTTGTGTGGGTGTGCATCAAATATTGCTCATGATTTGAGCCGACATGTGGAGAATATTTTGTATTTTATTTGAAGCCGACGTGTAGCAATTGAATCCTTGTTAGCGGATATATATATGAGATCGGTAATTCATTTTGGGTATGTAAGCAAGTGTGAAGGTGTGAAAATGTGTGTGAAGAGAAGAGCAGATGTAGGTGCAAATATCATAAGGGTGATTGAGCAATCTATGTACAGTTTCAGAAGGGCAAAAAAATAGACCAAAGTAGAGTAGAGCAGAAAATACATAATCAATCAGAAGGGCTGAAGATCATCTACTGAGCTTCATCGGAACTAAATCTAGGAATTTGTAGATGCTATCCTCTCAGTTCAACCTATTGTTGTAACTCAAAAATTCTGTAAGGCAATGAGCCTTCCTTATTGAGTAGTGAGCTCTAGACAGTGTGCCTAAATGCATGTGCATTCACTTTTCTTCATACTTTTAACAGAGTATAAATTATGGATTAATCTCCACCGTGGTTTTTCCCCTAACAGGGTTTCCACGTAAAAATATTGGTGTTATGGTGTTCTATTTATCTTCTTCTTGTGCTTGCAACTTTTCTTTTGTTGAAATGTTGTTAATGGTTTAAGATTTGGATTTAAAGTTTAAATTTTGTTGAACACTAATTCACCCCCCTTCTTAGTTTTCCTTGAGTCCAACAGAGCCCTAACACCAATGCCTATGTACTCATATGTTGTAAATAGAGATAATTGGCATGACCAAAACACTCATGCCAAAGCTTACTCTTAGTATCTGCATGTGCTAAAAAGGATAAACCTGTACTAGCTAAACTCTCAAAACCATCAAATCAGTATAATTGAGAGGAAGAATCAACACTCCCAGTGGCCACAATAATATTAGGATCATGAAGGTATTGGATAACTATATCATGTGGGGTAAACTAGACTATCCTACCGATACCGGATTAGAAAATATGATAAATTGAAAGAAGGTTGGTGGAGATATTAGGAACAAGAACTTCCTAAAGAAAACCACCCTCAAGTGTGATTGTACCTGAGCCCAAAAATGAAATTTGTGTAGAATCCTCAACTGCAATTTGAGTAGTGCTAGAATCTAAAAGGGATGAGACCAAATCCTAAGAGTGTGTCATGTGGTTTTTCACACCAGAATCAAGTATCCATTGAGTTGCAGAAGGTAAGGCCCATGCAAAAAGAGCATGACCCTTACTTGTAAAAGGAGATTTAGGGGTTGAGATGTTATGCTGCTACATGGGTTCCTCCAAAGCCTCTAATATTTTCCAACATCTATTTGTTGGATGTCCCTCCTATTGTAAGTTTAAGGATTTTGTCATTGTTTTTCTTGTTGGAAACATGAGCATGAGATATATAGTGTGTAGATATAGTGTTGTCATTGATGTCGAAATTGTGGTTTGAGGTTTACTTGATAATCAATTGACTCGGTGTGCATATGTGTTTGAAATTATGGTAATCTAGCATAGAGTTGCAAATTCTTTGCTCTAGTTTAGATAGATGAGTTGATTATTTGGTTGTGTTAGAACATAGTTTTTGTGTACATTGTATTCAGTTTTTTGGTCCACATTGGTCTGCATTGAAGAATATTGATCTATGGGTCTAAGGTAATTTTTGAGGAGGTCAAAGGAGTCTAAATCTAAACTTTCGTGTTATCTTCCCCTTTAGTGCAAAATTTATTAGTAACAGAGTATTGAATCTACTCGTGACAGTGTTTCTAGTGTATAGTACCTACTTTAATTAGTCCACATCTTACTATGGAAGAATATCTAGTCTTGTAGATTTATAAAAGTTCCTACAAGTGTTAGTTGCATCTAAGTTCCAAGTGGTGTGATGTTTGGAGGTTTGCGTGTTAGTTTGACGATGATCAATTGGTGAATTTTGATGTTAGGTCACCAACGATACTAACCTAATATGTTTTGAGCTATGCAGATTTTAGATATATGTTGATCAATTATGTAGGAGCTATTATAGGTCCACCTAACCTATTTGATGCATTATAAGTTTTGAGTTGTGGCATGAAGAATGTTTTGGGCCGACAAGTCATATTATGCATAGTACATCTAATTAGGTCGACCTAATTGATGTTGTAGGTGTTTATGGATGGAATGTACATAAGTATAAGGTCATTTTGGTGTTGTATAGTGGTTGTTGAAGGTGTGTGAAAATTCCTAATAATCAGAGTGCAATTAAGATGCGAATGAAGAGAAAATCATAGTGTTAGAGTAGAGTATTATGAAGTGTGTTGATTATGTATATTGGGCTTCAGTGGAACTATATTTCTTGCATATTGTAGATGCATTTGTAGCAGTTCAAATCTTGGCAGTGAGACACCCTTCTCTTCTATTTCTCATATTCTCCAGACAGTGAGTCCACTAGATAGTGAGTCCATGTGGCAGTGAGCCTTTCTGTAATATCTTATAACTAGTTATAATATATTGTGAGTTAATCCTCACCATGGTTTTTTCTTTCTTGGGTTTTCCACGTAAAAAATTGGTGTTCATGTGTTATATGTTTTGATGGTTTCTTTCCTTACCGCAAATTGAATATGATATGTGGAATGAATGTTTAAATGTTTAAGTAGTTTCAAATAATATTGATTCACCCCACTCTCAGTATTTTGGGTGTTCAACAATTGGTATCAGAGCTTGGTTCCTTCAATTGGATTGATCGTTGAGGTAGATATTGGTGTTGAACACATGGCTACTAGGAGATATCCTACACCTCCAGAAGAAATTCCTATGGTAGGATTTACTGAAGAAGACTGCATTGTTGATATGGAAGGAGAACTCAAATCTGCCTTGGATAATTTGGATAAAGTAGAATATGAGAACATAGATATGAAAAAGGATCTTAGTGATGTAGATGAATGTATTAATATATTGAGATAGAAACTCAAGAAAGCTATCGACAAGATCAAAGAGATCAAGCAATCAAATGAGATCATTCCTAGCCTAAAATTGTAGATTGAAGAAAGTAAAAGAGTTGAAGACCGCCTGAATGCTAAGCTGAAAGACAAATCTAAAGAATGCTCAAAACTTGAACAAGAAGTTGTAACCTTGAGATTAGATTTGGAGAAAATAAATATTCAAGAAGACAAATTCAAGATGAGCTCTACAGTGCTTGATGAAATGATTAGAAATTAGAAGAATTCTAAAGACAAAGGTGGATTAGGGTTTGAAAAAGGAGAAAGTTCAAAGGCAGATCAAACACCAAGTGCCGAAAATAAGAACAATGAACAAAATAAGATTGAGGAAAAGAAGAGAAATTGAAAGAAAGTATGGAATCAAAGAAAAGACTTCAAAAGACCACCTATTAGACAACCGAATGCATAACGGTACCCATCTTTTAATGGTTACTACTATTCCTACAATAAGTTTGGACATAAGGTTGTAGAATGTAAGAGAAGAATGAAGCAAAATATTCAATCATTTCTCGGTCAATGCTTTACATACAATAGATTTGGTCATACTCCCTATTTCTATATCTCTCTAACTCTCTCTCCTCTCTCTATTTATCTCCCCATCTCTCGCTCCCTCACTCCCTCCATATGCCCCTATTTATCTCTTTATCTCTACCTCTCTCTCCCTTTCTCTTCCCATATATCTCCATCTCTCTCTTCCCATATATCTCCATCTCTCTCTTTCTCTTCTCATATATCTCTATCTCTCCCTCTCTCTATCTCCCCTATTACTCCCTCCCTCTCTTTGTATCTATTTGTCTACCTCTACTTATCTATATTTTTATATCTCTCTATCTCTCTCTCCCTCCCCCCCTCTTTATATCTCATTATATCTCTATCTCTCTATCTCTATCTCACCATCTATATGTCTCTATCTCTCTCTTCCTCTATATCTCTCCCTCTCTATCTCCCTCTCTCTCTCTCTTTATCTCTCCAGGTCTACCTCTCTCTATCTCTCTATTTATTTGTCTCCTTCCTCTCTTTCTTTATATTCATCTCTACCTCTATCTTCCTTTCTCCTCCTCTATCTCTAGCCATGTATCCCTCTCTCTCCCCCTTTCCCTCTTCCTAGACCTCTATATCAATATCTTTTTGCATGTCTATTTCTATCTCTCCATATTTGTTCTATCTCTCCCTCTATATCTATCTTGTTATCTCTCCATCTCTCTCTCCCCCTATGTCTCTTCCTCTCTCTATTTCTCTTTATATATCATTTACTATCTCTATCTTTATCTTTCTGTCTCTCCCTTTCTCTCCATCTCTATATATGTATCTCTAACATCTCTATTTATCCCTCTCTCCTCTCTCTCTTTATCTATCCCTCTCCTTCTCTCCATACCCCTCTCCTCCATATCAATCTCCAACTCCATCTCTATCTCTATCTCCTTACCCCCCTCTCTCTTGCACGCTCTTCCCCTCTCTCTATCTCTCTTTCTATTCCTATCTCTACCTCTCTCTCCCTATTGCAAACATAACATGACTCTCTTGGTAATGATGCCAAATTATCTTCCCAATTTAGATGTTTTGTTTCAATCATTTTTGGATCCTTGTAAGTGGATGCATACTTGGTTTGAAGCTATCACTTTTCCATTGAGGCCTTTGTTACACAAACAATATCATTTTCTAAATAGGCTACGAGTTAACCTCATACTGTGCAAATTTATACAAAAAATATACCAATTTTTTTCCTAATTGACCTTCCATACTTTTCGGTGTACCCATTGCACACCAAGATACGATTGCTAGTTTTATTTAAATTTATGAAAGTCGTTTTATTTTTACTTATTTAAGAGATTTTATAATTTTAATTTTTTAAATGTAAATTTCATCTTTAATAGTTTTTGTTCATACATTCAAACCATTACATTTTATCTTTTATTGACATTATAATTGACATAGTTAAATTAAAAAATAATAAGAATTATAATAAATATAATTACTCTTATTCTTGAATGTAAGAATAAAATTCTATTAATGTGAATTGTAAAAATATAATATAATAAAATTATTATGAAAGGATATGTTATAATAATTATAGGGAATACTTGATTACGAATGATGGAGAAAAATAAATAAAATTAATGTCACAAATCATAAATATTATAATTATTCAAACTAGCCCCTAATTTAAATATTAAAAATAAAATAATATATTAAATTAAAAAATGCAAGCAACTAATAAATTTTTTAAAAGTCATAATTTCTACGGCATTCGAGAAACGTTGTGATTGATTCTAGAACACAAATTGAACATACTTCACCAATATGCGTTAATCCATACAAAGTCAACACGAACCTTCTTTTACTCCCTAAATTCTCCCCCATTGAATTTATTAAAGTATTTGGTTTGCTGAACTTTTTAATATTGTATTTAACCATAATAAAATAAAGAGCATATCAGCTAATAACATAAAGAATCAATACCCTACATAATGTCTTTAAAAAACATCTCCTAATCTATATATTGATAGTACTTTATTTTGGATCATATTTTCACTATTGATATAGAATTAAATACAATTGTTATAGATGTGATTTTGATTGATGTATTTATATTTGAAGTAAGGTGGTATGAAGGATATTGTTTGGGAATTTAAAAGGTATGGATTTATTTATTTTTTATAAAAAAATTGGCGGATTATTTAATAATAATGAACAAAGATTTATATTAATATTGGTGGATTTATTATCATGAGAGATGGGTTCTTGTGAATTACTACTCATGAAATATGGGTCAATGAGTTTGACTCGTAAAACTACACAGTTGAATCGTGATAGCAATATCACAATTTGACATGCTGTGGAAAATACATCTTACTTATCAACATGTAATATATTTATGATAGTTATCCCAATAAATAATATAATTAAGATGTCTTACAATGTTATAACTCTTTTATATAAATGCTTCTTAATGATCTTAAATAAGTCCTATCTATTGTACAAATATATTAAGCATGTCGTTTAATATAAAAATGACTTTAAAAAATCACCAAAATTTAATTTAAATTTTTAGATTTAAAAAATTGAAGTTTATATTGCCAAAATGATCTAAACCAATTCTACAACCATGCATTTAAATTTAAACAGTCCAGAAAATAATTAAACCCGGTAATTTTTTTAATTGGAATGCATAAGTCCGGACGTATACGGCCATCAAATTTAAGACTACATACATTAAAAAAATGTGAGAACAATCGACAAGCTTCTGCTGGCGTGCATGTCACTCAGTCCGTACGTCGACTTTATCCGGTCAGAAAAATACAACCCAGCCGTCTTTTGTTTGCTTCAGTCATCACCAAAACCACTCCCACAAAAGTCGACCGTCTCCTTCCTGTCTATGAACTTCTAGAAATGAATAAAATTTGAATTTCAACGTCCACATCAGCACAAACAGTAGAGCAATATAAGCTCTCTCTGGTTTTATCAAATTCAACTAACAAAAAGCCATTAACTGTATAACTCATTCAAACAGAAAAAAATTGTAGATGCGGGGCCGGGCGACTGGAGAGTTCTGCAATAGAATTTACAATATTCTGTCTGAGAGAGGCGTAAGACGTCTGAAGTAATTGAGCGGAGAAGAGGGCAGAGGGTCTCTGAATCTGGGGTGACGGAAAAGATAGAGACCCGAATAGATCCCGATGATCCGAAACGGAGTGACGTAGAGCACAACTGCAGCGAACAAACTGAAGAGAAGAAAGATAGCCGTGGCCCGAGGATCTCTCCAGCTTAACAAAGACCCGAATCTCTCGCCCTGGCTGGCCAAGTCGCCCAACACGGACTGAATTCTCGCTGCGAGCGAACGCAGTCTGTCGTATCTCATCCGTACAGTCTCGGCACTGCGCGAGGTGGGGAAGGTGTCGAACTCTTCGTCCAATTCGTCTGCATTGACGGCCTCGACGCATGACAGACGTGTGTCCATGTGAGGGGGCATGCGAGGCCGTTGCCTGTAATTCCAAGCGCCGATGAGAAACATGTAGAGGAACACCGTGGGCAGTATGAGGTGCGGGTACCAGAGCAGGATTAGGTATAGGATGTGAAAGAGCACAGTGGTTAGCGGGTTCTTCCACTTGCATATCTGATCGAACCAGCTGCAGATGGCGACTGGGCCAGATAGAAGGTTCATTATTCTGAACCAGTTGGCTTTACTGCGACGCATGCTCCACATGTGGGTGTCTGAGTCGAGCATAAAGTGTACCACTTCTTGTCTCAGCGCTGGCTCCGAGCGGGACAGTCGGAGGCTCACGATTTTCATTGCTGTGTGCCTCAGCACGTCCTGCTGCACCATTCCCAACGGGTAGAGATAGTGCATTTTCGGCAGAAGCGGTTGTGTGTACACGTGGAGAACGTTGAGGAGAGAAAAGGAGGAGAATCGAACTGCCAACTCAATTTCCGCCATTTTTTTGATTCCCGTGGGATGGAGGACCAACAGCGGGTAGGAGTTCGTGTATATGCGGTCGCTCTCCAGCGTCGAGATTCGAACTCTGACCTTCCCGATGCGCTGGTCCTTACGAGGTTTGCTGTTGCTGTCTTCTCCTCCTCCTTGTGGGGTGGTGGTGGTGATAAGCTGGGAATTGTCGAATACGCCGAGCGTGAGAAGCGTGCAGGGGTCGTAGATTTCCCAGGTGTATTGTTCGTTCCATCTGGGATTGAAGCTGTCGACAACGGTTCGAGACCTGATCCACTTTTGCCCGTATTTCGCAACACAATATGCGTCTGTTGAGCCGCGCCCGTCTTTCGATTTCATGGGCAGGAGATTCTTGGCTCCCAGAATGCCCACCTCCAACACGCCCAAGGGGGGCTTCCACAGCTGCTTCGCCGTCGGCCGCACGTCGCTCGTCAGATGCGCCGCCTCGTCTAAGACGTGGTACCCTCCTTCGAAGCAGAGACGAAGATGAAGCCTGCCATTATACTTATCTTTTTCTACCTCCTCGCCTTTGCTCGGGCTTTGCAAATTAAACCAAAGGGATCTCACCTGCCTGTGGTCGAACCGCCTTTCTATTGTATGGAGAGAAACCCTGACCTGCCCAATGACGTTAACGTCGTCCTTTTGCGTCCCTCCCTCCGTGCGGTCCTCCACGGTTAATATCAGCTCCTCCTCGAACGGCTCGGCTGCAACGAAAATGAGGTCCTCGTTCCAAAACGGACTGGTGCCAGAACCGGTCGTCTTGTTGGTGGAGATAGGGCGGGTCTTGAAGAACTGAGGGCCGAGGTGGGCCTTGACCCTCAGTTCCGTAAAACGGGCTCCCCCTTTGAGTTCCTGCGCCTCGATCACGTTCACCCGCAGATACCACAGCTTCGGCGACAGGTACACTTTAGAGCGCGTGTGAATAAGCAAGCCACCCGTATCGGACTGCCAGGCCTCAGGAAACGCCTCGTCCGCCTGCGTTCCCATCCAGACAGCCAGCATGAGATCGCCCTTGGCCCCTTTGCCCTCAAGCCTGTACCACTGCGGAGCCAAGGGGCTGTCCGGTGGTACTCTCGTAGGAATCTCGTGCATATCGAACGACACCAGGCCTAAAAAATGGTCCTTCTTGCCCACGTCTTCGTCCCAGAGACTGATCTCCAGCGTGGACGAGCTCAGTTTGTCTTTAGAGAAAGCGAAAACCTGATTCCACAGGGGATTCAGGTCCTTGGAAACGGTCCGCGTGCGGGTGCTGTGATTTCCCACTCTGATTTTGGCATATGGATCGGAGCTTCCGTCGAGGTCCCTGGCAGCCAAATCGCTGGCCTTGAGGACCCGCACGTATAGATAAGCCATCGGTTCCACCAGATCGTACGTGCTATTTCTGTCGCCAGTGATGGAACCCAACGATCGGTTCACGTCCTCGGGGACGTAATCCACAGGGTCCTGGTGGCGAAATACATGTTGATACTTGGGCGGCGGCACTTCCACTGCCTCGGGATCTTCCTTGGGAGGCTTGTCTTCCGTTGGATTTTCTTCTTCCGCCGCATTTTTCTCTTCTGCAGCTTTCTCATCAGTTTGGGTTGCTTCTGATTCAGGAGTTTTCTCGTTTTCAACAGGGGGCGGCTCGTCTTTCTTTGCTTCTTCCGCTTGGGCGGCTCCACCTGGCTTGGCTTCCGTCTTTTGGGCCTCCTCGGGATTTTTATCTTCCTCTGCAGGAGGTGGCGGCGCGGGCTCTTCGTCCAGATAATATATTTTGAGGCCGAGCTCCCCTTTGACCTGAGAGAAGACGCTCCTCTTGTCCAAGGGATAATATGTCAGCTTCTCCGACCCCTGCTTAACGAAGCTGCTGCCATAAATCTTCAATCGTCCGAGGAAGTTGCTCCGCTTGCCTTGCTTCTTATCGTTGTAGACATTGATTTCCAGAAGCTCTGTAGGCATAGTTTCGGGATCATGAACCAGAAACTCGAGCTTCTCGTCCCACTGCGGATTCAGCTCCCTGAATTTGGTCCGAGTGCGTGACCGCTGGCCATCGAATTCTGCATCGACATAAGGGCTAGAAGTGCCCTGCCCGTCCTTGGGCATCAAATTGTGCGCATTACAGACTTCCACGATCAGTTTTCTAGCCATCCTTTTCTGATTCGCAGAATGCCTCCGAGCAACCTCTTTTCCTTTTTTTTGGCGTTAAAACCCGGCAAAGCAATGGAATACAATTCCTATTCTTGGTAGGTAAGCAGAATCTTGCACCTTAGTCTAGTCCCTCTGTCGGGGTCAAGTCGACGTAATAGAAAGAAGTTTGAGATTGGATAATGGGGGAAGGAGGTGGAGGGGGGTTAAAATAAAAGGAGGGGCGTGCGCAGGTTTGTGCACGTGCCAACGACTAGAAAAACAGAGGGCAGGAGCATTAAAAAGGCTGCGGATTAATAGAGGGACAAACAACTAGAGCGCATTTCAAGGAGCTTTGTATTCCTCCAAATCTCAACCGAAACGAGGCATGCTTTCCATCCGTCTCACGTCAGCACACGCCAAATAAGGCAAATCTAAAACCACGACCAACTTCCAACGTAACCTTTTGCCGCTGGGGGGCCTGCTTTGCCTAAAATTTCTAACTAAACAGGAAATGTGGCTTGCGTGATATTCTTCTAGGCCTACGTATTCCATCACTTTTATTTTAAGTTGCGTACAACATCACTTATGCACACTCTACACTGCGCTCTATAGGCTTTGTCGGTCCTCAACTTGGATGGGATTGGGACTCTCAAATCTCAGCCGCCTCCCGCACCCCCGACCTAAATTTAACGGTCGACCCTGCCTTTTAGAGAAATTCCGTTACAAGTATTAATTTAACCAGTTTTCTATAAATGCTATTAGATTTCCACAATCTATAAGAATATCAATTTAAATTTCTGAATTCGATTATGTGTAAGCTTTTTGAAGATTTAGATAATATTTAGTGATCTATGATAAAAAAAATATATATATAAATCACTGAATATTATTGAAAAAAAAAAAAACACAATAATTCCAAAAAATGATCTACCTATTTAAAATCATTTCATTCAAAAGATTTAACTAATTTTCAAAAAAAAAACTTAAATACGGTCATACGTCCATCAAATTTAAC